>LGRX02000834.1:0-40835 GCA_001247695.2 Cymbomonas tetramitiformis
GAGACCCGCCTTCTGCAGGGCCTTTCGTGTCATATATGCATCATATATACCGAATGGCATGAGCGGAGACGGCGGAATCCGCCCTACAACTCATTTTTGCGATTTGCAGACCCCGCACCTGACATACGCACATCCTGCACCGCAGTCGGGCGTCGAGGTTTGACACACCCGAGTGGGCAATCGAGACCCGCCTTCTGCAGGGCCTTTCATGTCATATATGCATCATATATACCGAATGGCATGAGCGGAGACGGCGGAATCCGCCCTACAACTCATTTTTGCGATTTGCAGACCCCGCGCCTGACATACGCATATCCTGCACCGCAGTCGGGCGTCGAGTTTTGACACACCCGAGTGGGCTATCGAGACCCGCCTTCTGCAGGGCCTTTCATGTCATATATGCATCATATATACCGAATGGCATGAGCGGAGACGGCGGAATCCGCCCTACAACTCATTTTTGCGATTTGCAGACCCCGCACCTGACATACGCATATCCTGCACCGCAGTCGGGCGTCGAGTTTTGACACACCCGAGTCGTCGAGACCCGCCTTCTGCAGGGCCTTTCATGTCATATATGCATCATATATACCGAATGGCGTGAGCGGAGACGGCGCAATACGCATATCCTGCACCGCAGTCGGGCGTCAAGTTTTGACACACCCGAGTGGGCTATCGAGACCCGCCTTCCGCAGGGCCTTTCATGTCATATATGCATCATATATACCGAATGGCATGAGCGGAGACGGCGGAATCCGCCCTACAACTCATTTTTGCGATTTGCAGACCCCGCACCTGACATACGCACATCCTGCACCGCAGTCGGGCGTCGAGTTTTGACACACCCGAGTGGGCTATCGAGACCCGCCTTCTGCAGGGCCTTTCATGTCATATATGCATCATATATACCGAATGGCGTGAGCGGAGACGGCGGAATCCGCCCTACAACTCATTTTTGCGATTTGCAGACCCCGCACCTGACATACGCACATCCTGCACCGCAGTCGGGCGTCGAGTTTTGACACACCCGAGTGGGCAATCGAGACCCGCCTTCCGCAGGGCCTTTCATGTCATATATGCATCATATATACCGAATGGCATGAGCGGAGACGGCGGAATCCGCCCTAGACAGCACGGTGCAGACATGCGAATATGCCATGCATCGTTGGTGCCAAGTCCACCTACTTGACTCCCTCTTAGGATGCAGGACCTGAGGGAAGTTGGGCAACCTGGTGGTGAGGTCATCAATAGGGATCTGCATCCAGGTATCTCGTATCTTGCCAGGGGCGAAGAGTCTGACAGCTGGATGGAGGGCCTCTACTGGACTCAGGTGGACCTGCTGTGCCCCACGCAGGGCATGTTCTATGGCCTCATCGACATTTCCACCGACAGGGTGGAATTGTGGATGTTCCTCTGTCTGAGTTGCGGCATCCAGCCTCCCTGCTTGTGGTCCTGCTGATGGTGCTGCTGCTGCTGTTCTTGCTGCTGGTGCTGGTGCTGGTCCTGGTGCTGCTGCTGCAGGTCTTGCTGCTGGTGCAGGTGCAGGTGCAGGTGCTGGTGCTGGTGATGGTGTTGCTGCTGTGGCGCTCCCAGCTGCACTCCCTGCTGATGGCCCTGGTACTGGTCCTGCTGCTGCTGGGCTCCCCGCTGATGGTGAAGATGCCGGTGCCCGCTGTCGCTTCACTTCCGGCAAGACTGCTTGCTTCTTCTGTCGTTTAGCTGAAGGGGCACACAGTTGTGGAGCTCAGGAGATATATTTCTGATCTGAGTTAGATTTACATTCAGGATGATAATCCTGAATGGATTGAGCTCAGGTTTTTGTGCAATTTTGAACAGAATGTTTGAAACATTTTGAACTTTTAAATTGTTGGGTATATGCCTCAGTTCAGATTCCATATATTTGCACTTAACAATACACTTAGTGGAGATGACACCTGCCCCTTCAAGAGGTCTTACAGGCCAACTAATTCCACCTAGTTATTCGGGTTTCTCCGCCTTCACGGATCAGTCCCCTTTCACCGGAATGTGTGCTGTTCAAAATGGAAATCATGATGCAATCATAAGTCAGTCGGTTCAATCTGTCTGAGGTTTATGTAATGCATTTGTGCTTTGTGACTGAATCGAATGCATCGTCCAAGTTCTTGCTTATGTTGGCATGAATATGCTTTGTGATTGCGTGATGAGGTGGGGGACCAGGATCGAGTCCCGCCTGTGTCCCACGTCATATCCGGCCTTCGGAGGCACGGGGTTGCCTTCCCGGGCGCTCCATCAGCTGTCCCGCCATGCATTCATGGTGACGCGATAAAAACAGGAAGCTGATGAATGTAAATATCAAAACGGCATATTCTGCATCCCAGTGTGCATAATATGTGCATACATAAAGTAATTCGTGCCATGGGGCATGCTAGGGGCAGGCGGGCACGCACCCGCAGATGCTGCTGGTCCTGCTGCTGCTGCGCTCCCTGCTGCTGCTGCTGCGCTCCCCGCTGCTGGTAGTAGGTAGCAGATAAACACCTTAGCATGGGGGCATGGGGCAAGGGCATGGGGCATGGGGCATGGGGCATCAGGCATAATGTCACCGGGGGCATGGGGCATGGGGCAAGGGGCATGGGGCATGGGGCAAGAGTGTGCCGTGGGTATGGAACGTACGGTTGCCGAGGGCATGGGGCAAAGAGTGTGCCGGGCATGGGGCACTGTCGTGGGGCATGGGGCAAAGAGTGCCGTGGGGTATGGGGCATACGGTCTTTTTGTGGGGCATGGGGCATACAGGTAGGAGTGGGGCTTGGGACATCGGGTTGTTCTGTGGGGCTTGGGGCATACGGCATAGGAGTGGTGCATGGGGCATGCGGCAGGCAGGCAGCTTTGACACATACGGAGAAAAGGACGAACCTTGATCATGCGACCGCTTCTTGGAGGCTGGCACGGCGGATGCGCCAGCACCCTGAGGAGAACGGCCGGCACCTGCAGAAGACAAGAGGGGAATCTCTAAATAAAGAAAGTTGGGGGAACAAGAGTCACGCGTTGGTAAAAGCAGCTTACCAGCGGCTGGGTGCACCACTTTGGGACGGATGGGAAACCCAAGAAGCTCCTCGATCCTCTGGAAGCCTTCCTCGTCCAATCTGCTGCCGCAGTGAACGAGGAAGGAGCCCTTTCCCGTGGTGAAATGGGACTCCAGAACCACGCGTTCATGGAACGCGTGGGGGAAGGTGGCGTCCTGCAAGGTGTAGAGCCCGGTGTCTACATCGCGCGACACGATCCTGTCATGGAAAAAAAAGGGGGATAAGCTTGCATACAGTGCCAAGCAAGTAGATTATCGGAGAAGGGGAAGGTATGAAGCGCACCAGGCTAAACGCTGGATCTTAGCCACGCGGTACTCCACCAAGCATCCTCCGTCAGCGGGGAAGACGCTGGTGTACCAGTTTGGGCCAGCATGCTGTTTGCGACAGCGCGCGATCTCTTTTCTCCTTGCGAAGATGTCGAACTTGCAGGCCACGCAGTGGTCCACAAGGTAGCAGCCGTCCGCATCTACTCCTTCACGGACACGGTTCTCGACTTTCGCAATATACTTTTCGGCAAACTCATCAGGGTCAAGGACAATGCCTGGCATTTTCACGAGATAGTAAGAATAGGCAGACAGGCGCGACGACAAAGTTATTTTTTGTTTTAAACCGTTGGGGCATACATCGGTTGGGGCATGCCCGCCGCGCGGCGGGCATGCCCCAACCGATGTGTCGAGTTTCGGAGGGACAACCCTTATCAACAGAAGTCGAGCCAAGATCGAATCTTGGAAGCGAGCAGATACGATTTCACCAGAAATCGCCGGCGAAACGAAAGCGACAACGCTTGCGTCACGCCTTGACAATGTCAGGTCGCGATTTCGGGTCAGAATGACTCGATCTGGTCATGACATCCTTCCCACCCAGTGTTGAATAGGCTTTATCCAGAAGAGTCGAGCCAGTCGCCAGCAGGCGAATCCGGATTCACCAGATTCGCTAGTGCAGAAAAAAGGAGACCGTTCGCCTCGCTGCGTACAGGTAGGGTGGCATCGGCGAGGTCGAAGAGCGAAGAAAATCCAGAATCCTCGTTGACAAAGGCCAGTCGCAGTTCAGTAGCAGGAGCTCTACACCACCATGTTTGACTTTGTGTGGTCCCCCGTGGGCGATGGCACCTACACCGTGCAGATTGCAGCGGCATCTGCAGAGGATCGTGCCGGGAACTCACTCGTCGCTTCCAACGTTCTCACCTTCAAGTATGACACCACATCCCCTACTGGCACGCTGTCCTCCACCACCAACTGGTGCACCGCGTCCACCCCTATCAAGATGGACATCTCCTGGAGTGAGCCGACCTATGATATCTCTTTGTCGGA
Organism: Cymbomonas tetramitiformis; assembly: GCA_001247695.2. NCBI lineage: Eukaryota > Viridiplantae > Chlorophyta > Pyramimonadophyceae > Pyramimonadales > Pyramimonadaceae > Cymbomonas > Cymbomonas tetramitiformis. The sequence goes on from LGRX02000834.1 coordinate 4,370, forward strand.
CGTGACCATGACGGGTGGTGTGGTGACCAACTTGACGGGGACCAACGGGTCCAGCTACTACTCCATGGACATCTTTCCGACGAGCAACGTCTTAGACTTCACCCCTTACCGCTGGGTTACAGCAAATATTGGTGCCGGCATGATCACAGATCTTGCCGGGAACCCGAGCGTGGAAACGAACACACTTGAGCGGAAGTGGGACACACATCCTCCCAATGTCACTCTGAGCTTTGCCTGCCCCAGCTCGTCGCAGCGCTGCTTCTCTTGGGGAGGCTACATCAAGGTCTCCCCGCTGACCATCACGGCTACTTTCAACGAGAACGTGACTGGGCTTGAAGCAGCGGAATTTACTCTGTCCAACAGTGGCGCCATGAGCAACTTCAAGGGCATCGGCCATCTCTATCTGTTTGACCTCAGCTTCCCAGCAGAGGGCAATTTTTCGGTCAGCCTCTTGGCGAACAAGGCTGTGGACTGCGCCAGCAACGGCAACCTGGCCAGCAATGAGCTCTTCTTCACCTACGATGTCACTGCACCTACTAGCTTCCTCAACTCTACTGTGTACACCCCCTACACCAAGGACTCCCCTATTCCGCTGTCAGTAACATTCAGTGAACCCGTGGTGGGCTTCAATGAAACCGATGTGGATGTCGCCTTGGCGACTAGGGTTAATTTCGCAATAATGGTGCCATACAATAACTATATGGAGTGGACGCTGGACCTTGTCCCGATGGCGGAGGGGGCGGTGTCCGCCCAGGTGGAGAGCAGCGTGGCAATTGACTATGCAGGGAATGCAAATCTCCCCTCCAACACGCTGCAATTCATCTTTGACACTACTGCACCGACGGTGGTAGTGACCAGTTCGGTGGGGGCGTATACCAAGACGTCCCCCATCCCGCTGACTTTCACTTTCAGCGAGCTGACATATGAGTTCAGCGCCTCGGTTGTGGCAGTTAGCGGCGGTACCTTGCCGAGTGTCACAAAGGTGTCTGACACTGTGTACACCGGCAGCCTGGTCCCGGGTGGACATCATATGCAGGTGAGCGTGATGGTGCCGGCATACAAAGCGCGGGACAGTGCATTCAACTGGAACGTTGAGAGTAACGTCTGGAGTAGTGTGTTTGACGATGTGAACTCGCTCATCTCGTCCATCACATCCACCACCCCGATGTACACTTCGACCAGTCCAATCACCGTGACGATCCAGTTCAACGAGGTGGTGGTGGACTTCGAGTACGCCAATGTAACCGTGACCAACGGCGAGCCGCTGGATACCTTGGCAATGACATCGAGCGTCTCTTCACCTGTTGACATCTCGCCGACGACACTCTCCACCGGGGACTATTTCGGATCAAGCTTTGCCACTCATGGCCGATACATCGCAGTGGGTGCCCCAGGAGCAGCTGACGGTGGCACCAGCAGCGCAGGCCTGGTGTATGTGTATGGATATTTCAACGGTGGCTGGGTGCAGCACCAGGCTGTTTCGTCGCAGAGCACAGCTGCCAGTGCCAATTTCGGCACGGCTGTGGCAATGAACGGGCAGTGGTTGGTGATCGGGGCCTCTACAGACTCAAGCACAGGCAAAGTGTACATTTATAGCCTCAACAACAATATGCCTCCCCCTCCACCCAAGGCAAGCTTTGACTCCAACTACACGGAGGCGGGCCTCGGGCAATGGGCCGGGCACAGCTCCTTAACCGGCAGTGGCACCACCTACTTTGGTGCTGACGTGGCACTTGCTGGGAATGAGTTGTTTGTGAGCCAGGTGTCGGGCGGCAGCAAGCAGGTGGTGGTATACCAGGTCAATGCAGTGTCAGGAGCATGGAGTGTGAAGCAGACTGCATTGACCCCCACCTCTTCCAACACTCTTGGCACCGAAGGACGCTTGGCTGTGGCGGGGAGCACGTTGGTGTTGAGCTCCAGCAACGCCTCTGTGAGCTCCGTCTCCGAGGCCGGCTGTGCCTTCATCTTCATCAGGAACCCCGACACCAACCTCTGGGTGCAGCACCAGGTGGCTGCTCATCCCACGTGTTTTGTCAATGAGTTTTGCTAATGACAATCTCGAAATTTTTGCTTTTGAGACGCTCCTCTCTGGCGCCTCCATATGTCAACCAGCGACGCCGCAGTTCATGCCAGCGCCTCCATATGTCATACGGGGACCTCGCAGTTCATGCGAACGCCTCCATATGTCAACCAGCGACGTCGCAGTTCATGCGAACGCCTCCATATGTCATAAAGCGACGCCGCAGTTCATGCCAGCGCCTCCATACGTCATATAGCGAGGCCTCAACTAGGACACCTCAATATGTCATACCGTAATGCATCAGTACATGACAGCGCCTCGATTTGTCATACAGGGACGCATCAGTACATGACAGCGCCTCGATTTGTCATACAGGGACGCATCAGTTCATGACGCCTCGATTTGTCATACGACGCATCGCGACATGACGCGCCTCGATTTGTCATACGGGGACGCATCGCTTCATGACGGCTGCCTCGATTTGTCATTCGTGGACGGATCGATTCATGACAGCGCCTCGATTTGTCATACAGGGACGCATCAGTTCATGACAGCGCACAGGTGTCATGATAAAGTTCATACAGGATTCCTTGGGGGCCCAGGGCTATCTTGCCCTGGGCCCTGCAAAGGATTTGGATTCTCCCTAATTTCCAACCAATCAGCAACGACTTATGATGAGCACATGGCATAATGATTATGCACAAGTGGCTATGGGCTGGCAGGGTGAGCAGAGCTGGGATATATCGAATTATAATTATCGGTGGAAGTTGTTTATCATGTTTGAGAACCTGGCGCCGACTTTCACGTCATCGATCCAGGGCTCTGCCTGGCTAGTTTGGTACTACCAAGCCCTAGGTCAGCCACCCAAGCCGTCATTCCAAGGCCCTGCCTATTGGCATGCGACAGTGCTAAACCCTAGGTCTCCCTTCTATCACTCATTCAGTCAGGAAGGAGTCATCATGGTTGTGTGGAGTTAATCCACCTCAGGGGGCTCTCAGTTGGAACCTTCCCGCCTGCTACTTCCTAGGCTTCCGAACGAGGCGGCTCAATCTCTGGCTTGTCTATACAAATACCACAGGTTGCCAGATCGGGACCAACGTCTGCCTTTACCCAACTGGATCGGATCCAATGATGACGGAGCCAGATCTAGTGCGTATTGAGGACGGCGTGTGTATAAACCAAGCCTACGTCATCTGCCACACCAATACCCGGGGAATCTTTACGCTCAGCAGAATCTACATAGGTGAGTCTTCTTCTCGCCCTCTAACAAGTTCACTGTTCCCTCGTCGCAGCTGCCTGGTTAACCGATGGGCTAACCAATTCCTTGCCCGAATTCAGTGTCATACGCACCGGTCCAGGCAGGGCTCGGCGTAAGGCCTGGTGGGACCGCTGACAACTGATGCCGTTGCAGGCGCAACACGCAGTGCTGCCGCTCCTGCTCAACGGTAGGCAATTTAATTTAGATTATTTCTCTCTGATTTTAGATTAACCCATTTTTCATGTTGATTTTAGATTAAGTTTTTTTTATCTCATCCGGCTATTACCGGTGCATGCATCCATGACGCTGTACTGTACCTGTTGAGCTATCGCCATGCCATGCGAAATATTACACTGAAGAGTTGTCTTGCCGTGATGTCCATATGTCCGAATGGAACCAAAAACCGTCCGATTTTAATCGAACGGTTTTTGGTTCCATTCGGAAAGATTCACGGCCGTGAATCTAAAAGTCACGGCCGTGAATAACGACTCTTTACGCATAATGACTTTTATTATTTGCCATCTTTGCCACAATAGACACTCACGGCGTGTTCTGCTTGAAAAAAAGTAAGTAACTTGAAGCCTTGAGCTTCAAGTTACTGAAAGATATGTATCTTGGCAGTATGTGTGCCAAGTTTCGTGCTCTAGGACGCACGGGAAGCCCTCGGCTGTTTGGCATCTTTGGGTTTGGGTGTCACGTTCGAACCCAAACCCAAAACATCTGCCTTAGAAATAAATTGCGCGTTTCGCGCACAAGTAACTTGAAGCCTTGAGCTTCAAGTAACTCAAAAATATGTATCTTGGCAGTATTCGTGCCAAGTTTCGTGCTCTAGGACGCACGGGAAGCCCTCGGCTGTTTGGCATCTTTGGGTTTGGGTGTCACGTTCGAACCCAAACCCAAAACATCTGCCTTAGAAATACATTGCGCGTTTCGCGCACAAGTAACTTGAAGCCTTGAGCTTCTGGTAACTTAAAGATATGTACCATGGTAGTATTCGTGCCAAGTTTCGTGCGTTAGGACGCACGGGAAGCCCTCGGCTGTTTGGCATCTTTGGGTTTGGGTGTCACGTTCGAACCCAAACCCAAAACATCTGCCTTAGAAATACATTGCGCGTTTCGCGCACAAGTAACTTGAAGCCTTGAGCTTCTGGTAACTTAAATATATGTATCTTGGCAGTATTCGTGCCAAGTTTCGTGCTCTAGGACGCACGGGAAGCCCTCGGCTGTTTGGCATCTTTGGGTTTGGGTGTCACGTTCGAACCCAAACCCAAAACATCTGCCTTAGAAATAAATTGCGCGTTTCGCGCACAAGTAACTTGAAGCCTTGAGCTTCTGGTAACTTAAATATATGTACCATGGTAGTATTCGTGCCAAGTTTCGTGCGTTAGGACGCACGGGAAGCCCTCGGCTGTTTGGCATCTTTGGGTTTGGGTGTCACGTTCGAACCCAAACCCAAAGGCAAAGGCATAGGACAGTTTCGTAGATTCTGTCCCGATGCCTTTGCAACCTCGCTTGCTAACTCATATTACAATGAATATTCAACATTCAAGCGTTGGATACCCCACGCCAACGGGAAGCGCTCGGCTGATTTGTTATTTGGGTATGCGCACCCAAATGACAAAAAACGCATCTTTGAAACTCGTTAGTTTCAAAGATGCGTGGCCGATGCCTTCGTGCTTATGTGTGTTAATCCATATGAAATATTCCATGGAATAAATGTGAATATCCCGCACAAACGGGAAGCGCTCGGCCGTTTTGTAAAATTAGGGTGCACCCAAAATACAAAACGCATCTTTGAAACTCGGAAGTTTCAAAGATGCTTGCCGGTCGCGTGCAGCGGTAAAAGGCAAGTCAAAGGGTTTAGGATATAGAAGAAGTACAGGGGCCTTTTTTAAAAGCAGAACACGCCAGCGAACAAAGCTTTTTGGAGGCTTCCTCATGATGGCTAGCGGGAACTAGAGCGTTTGACCTGTGTGCACATGATTTGAACAGGAGTCGTGAAAAGGACCACCGGGCATAGCCGGATGACATAAAGAAAACTTAATCTAAAATCAACATGAAAAAGAGTTAATCTAAAATCAGCAATAAATAATCTAAATTAAATATTTTTCCCTGCTCAACGGCGCTTGCAGCTTGGATTCCCTTGTTCCTGGCGCTGAGATCGTGGGTGTACCAGCGCCACTGATTCCCACATGTGCTGCAACACCGGCAAGTAAAGTCGTGATGTGTGACACAAGACTGACAACTGAAGTCCAGGACGTGCTTGAATCAAGACTGGCGACTGAGCTCTAGGGTGTGTGTGTGTGTGTGTGAAACAAGATTTGGATGATGGGATGTGGCTGTCCCTGTGGTACCCTTCTGACGGATATTGCCTCTTTGAGGACGTCAGGGATTTGTCTGCAGCTGACTCTTCTTTTGACCAGTGCCTTGGGGCTTTTCACCTGCTTGGCGATTGGTGATCGACGGATGGAAGTGGGTTGTGGGAGGCGGTTGTCCCTGTGGTGCCACTCTGGCGGGCACTACCTGTTGGAGAGCTTGGTGGATTCGTCTGCCTTTGCTGCAAGGAGAGGCAGAGGGTGGTGAAGTCCACGTTCTGTGTCTTCCCTTGATTTTTGTGGGGAGCACTGAGGTGCCCGCATTGTTAGACATGGGGTGCGCATGCTGTGTGGTGTGACTGCATTCATGGCATAACAATAACCATGGCCCGATGGGTCCCAAGCTTCGACTGTGAACCTTTTGGGGGGCATGTCAGCAACGTCTGCTTACTCCTTAAACCAGGGACCAAGAACTATTGTTGTTGTTATCGGTCGACCGTCATACCATCTTTCCATGCTGCTTTGCATCTGGGTTGAGGATGTGTATGCGTTTGTGGTATCTTGTCACGGCCCCGCCTTGCTCTTGATTTGCTTCTCATGTCCGCTGGGATGATGGTGGGCTGGCTTTTGTTGGCCGATCTCATGCCGTCCAGTATGTGACACAAGATGGAAGTGGGTTGTGGGAGGCGGTTGTCCCTATGGTGCCCTTCTGGCGGGCACTGCCTCTTGGAGAGCTTGGTGGATTCGTCTACCTTTGCTGCAAGGAGAGGCAGAGGGTGGTGAAGTCCACGTTCTGTGTCTTCCCTTGATTTTTGTGGGGAGCACTGAGGTGCCCGCATTTTTAGACATGGGGTGTGCATGCTGTGTGGTGTGACTGCATTCATGGCATGACCATGGACCAACAGGTCCCATCCAGCGACTGTGAGCCTCTGGGGGGCATGCCAGCAGGGATCGCTTACTCCTTAACCCAGGGACCAACAACTATTGTTGGGCGATGATCGGTCACCACATCGTATCATCTTTCCATGCTGCTTTGCATCTGGGTTGGGGATATTTATGCATTTGTGGTATCTTGCCACGGCCCCGTCCTGCTCTTGATTTGCTTCTCATATCCACTGAGATGATGGGGGGCTGGCATTTGTTGGCCGATCTCATGCCGTTCTGTGTGTGTGTGTTTATCCTTGGACCGACTCCTTTGGCACTCCGTAGCCACAGAAGACCGGCTGCACTATGTACCAACGCCGGGGATCAAAGGATTCAACACACATTCCGGGACACGCATCCGGAATGTGTTCGGATGCGGTTCATCCCGGTGGTGCATTACTGGATTCCTTTTGCCCGTCCGTGATTACTACTGGTTCGTCAATGCCGCCGCGGGATGTGGAACCGTTCTTTTCTCAATCGACCTCAGCGGCTCTGCAGTTTGAAAGTCTTGCCACTCCACTCCGGGATCCGCCTGACCCACTTGGGTCTGGTGGTGTCAACACTTATGATGTTTCATCTCAACTTACTTCGGATGCTTTCCTGCCTTGGAATCCGTCTGCTGAACTCGGCTCTGCCGACCAGCTTTGCAGTGGCTAGAGTCTGCTAATTTCAAATCCTGGTGGTGTGATTAGCCTTAGCCGCAGTGGTGGGTTGTGCCGGGACAAGTCCCCGGGCACCCAGCTAGAAGTATATCTGTTTCCAGTGAATGCTGTTTGTTATCTGTTTACTTAGCTCCGCTTGCCTAGCCCTATTAGCTACAGTCACAGCTCCGGGTGGTGTGCTGGACTTTAGGTTCAGGGTTATTATTATGGGCTCTGATAGCCCCTAGCCTGACCCGTCTCTGATCGGAACCGTGACTCCGCTAGTAGCTAGGATGACAGTACAGTAGTACTGTACTGTCAGTCATCACTTCGTATTATCCGGGTTTCCGAGATGCATGATAAAAGCACTCGGCCGGACTGATTATGGGAGCTTAGCCAGTTTGTCTTACCCGAGCGGAACACCTTCTCGCATAAAATTCTTATTTTCGGGGATCCTTATTTTCCGTGGAGCACCCGTAGTTTAAGTTTCCCCCGTTGCGCCACTGGAGAATTATGTCATACGTCGCCCTGTCATGTCATCCCACTTCGCCTGGAGCACCTAAATAATAAAACTCGGTTACTAATCATATCGTGCCAGTGCCGTCCGATCGCAAAATGACGTCAAATATTCGGTCGCAGCTCGCAGGCCTAGTGGAGATCTTTTACTTTAGATCGATTATCCTAGTACGAAGTATCGTTTCACGTTTGTGATCTTTTCCCTTGCGTTTGACGTTACAAAATTATAGCTCGAGTCCAACGCAAGTCCTCCATCAGTTACATTCGATAGCTAGAGCTACGATTCCGAGCGCAGGCAAGCGAAGGAAGATGAAGCAAGCACCATCTTATGGCTCTGTTTAGGCCCAGTCGCCTGTCAGTGTGATGTGCTGAATAGTCACAGAGATCGCATTATCACGAAATAGTGTGACGAACAAAAGTTCAGTTTGCCGAAGTTAGAGCTGACTCAAGCAGGTTGCAACTGCTATGGCGTGCTCGAAAATTGTAGGGTTTTGCGTGTAAAGCACTCGAGGATCGCTTGACAATGGGTGGGGGCAACAATGTTCTCGTCGCAGTGCGCTGCAGGCCAATGTCTGAGCGCGAAAAAGAAAAGGGAGCCAGCCCTTGTGTCGAAAGCGAGGACGATAAGTACGCTCAACTCTGGCCCCGCTTATTCATAGGAATCCAGTTGACGCTGAAAATTGCACTGTTTACGAAAGAAAGTACCAAGCACACCCAGGAAAATGCCTCACCAAAAAACCTTCCTCTTTCCAACTTATCATCGACAATTGACACTTGCAGGATGACCGTCACGGACAAAGCTTCAGGGGAGCAGAGACAGTTCTCCTTCGACTACTGCTACATGTCGAGCGGGATTGCGTCGGACCTCCCGGACGAACAGGTCTGTGACCTGTTCTTGGTCTTTGAAAATTACTGTGGCCTTGGTTACCGCCGTCCAAGCGGGGAACGTCACACTTGAATTTCGTACTTGCATCCTAGGTTCGAGGGGTGAGCAGCAGCGCTCCGCGATCGCATATGTGCTTCGAGCTGGGACGGAAGTGAACTCGGCCCTCTTATCGGAGGTTTGAGAGTGAAAAATCCGATATCTGCACTCTGATATCGTGATATGAGGCACTTGGGGGTTTGAAATTTAGCGCGCTGGCTCAAAGGAGGTCTGAGGGGACTTGGAAACGCGGTTGATCGGAAATCTTGGCCGTTGACGAAGTGTGCGGAAGACACGTGCTCACTTTCTATCCGTCCCGCTAGCGAAGTTTGTCCCACTATCCCTTGACGTACTTAGTCTTGAGTTGCAACAAAACAACGATTCCTCGTTTCTTCGTACGCCAGGAGTCCGTCGCTGGGTTGATAGTTTTCTATGTGCTTGAATGGGGTCGCTGGGTGAGCAGGCCAAAATATACCAAGTGCTCGGCACGGAGGTGCTTAATCAGGTGAGCCATGTCTTCCTTCCCAGTGAGCTCTCCGCTCTCGTCCTGATGTGCCTGGCCTGCCGTCCACTTCCATTGAGACGTGCACGGCCCAACGTTTTTTGCGTCAGTGGCCATCCCAACTAGCTGGAAACTTAACTTTGGAATTTCGTCACCGCTGTAGTATTTCCCACTACAGACTGAGGACGTCTCTTTCTCCAGCCTCAAAATTGTCTTCCTCGGTTGTTCCAGGCCTATCAGGGGTACAACGTGACAGTGATGGCTTACGGTAAGCACTTGTCCCCTCACCGCAACCACGGCTTGTGGTGCAGTGTTTTCCTCGCGCTTTCGATTCCGAAAGATGTTTACTCTGAATTCCACATTAAGCTGTTACCGCAGGGCAAACCGGTTCGGGGAAGAGTCTCACAATGGTCGGCCGACCGAGCGCCGCGGGGCAAGACTGCCGTGGGCTCATCCCTCGCATCTCGGAGGGCATTTTTAACCCTGAAGTTCCTGCCGGTAAGCCTTTCTACACTATTGATCCGCACTACCACTGCCGTACAACAGTTTTTTCGTGCGCAGTTGATTTCCCACCAGCAGCGCGACGTCGGTTTTATCGGCTGAGTTTAACAGCTCCGGCTCCGGCGCCGGCCTGCGTGGTCGACTGATCCTGGCAGGGGAGCCTGCGGCGCCGGCTAAGCTTGGGAGGTTTCGTGTGGGTTGCAGGGGAGGGCATGGTACTCGCGAAGGTAGAACTTCAGATGCTCGAGATTTACAATGAGCAGGTCCGGGATCTCCTCGCCGGGCCCGGGGGCAGCTCCGTGGTGAAGGTTCGCGAGGACCCAGCTTCCGGGCCGTACGTGGAGGGCCTCACCAAGCACACCGTCCTGGTCTACGAGGACGTGTGCGAAAAGCTTGAGGTCCGCCTCCATCTGCTTCTCTGCTCCTGGCGCTTTGCTCTGGCGCCTGCCACCGGAACAAAGCAGCGACACACGCCTCCTCCAGCTTCGGGCCTGCCGCATCCCTCGCGTGCTTCGGGCGGTCCTGGAAGTGCGCTCAATGGCATGTGACGCTGACTCACGCCACCGCTGCCCTGTGACCCCGTTTCCACGTCCTGAACCCCAGAGGCAGCTCTACTGGGTGATGTGTAAAACCAGCGGGGAGCGCAGTGGAAGATCACGGTCGTTCCTCATGGCTCATTGAGAAACGCACATGAGCTCAGTCGCTCGTGCCTTTCAGCATTTCGTGCTTGTGGGCACCAACAAGCCGAGTTTCCGCTTTTGGAAAAATTGGTTGTCCGTGTACTTCGTATGCCTGCTGGTTGTCCGTACTTCGTATGCCTGCTGGTTGTCCATACTTCGTATGCCTGCTGGTTGTCCGTACTTCGTAAGCCTGCTGGTTGTCCGTACTTCGTATGCCTGCTGGTTGTCCACGTGGGCATGCCCGAAGGAGCGCAAGGAGGGGGGGCTGCCACGTAGGCCTGCCGGAAAGAGCGCAAAGAGGGGGTCTGCCACGTGGTTTTGCTGCCCTTCTCCGTGGTGGTGATGTGGCGGCCAAGCCTCGCTGCTGGGCGCTCTTCCCCAAAGTCCTGCAGCAAGTTGCAGCACACGTGGGACGGCCCAGGCCACCGGTGAGTGGGGCAAGGCGGGGGGACACAGGTGGGGTTGCAAGCACGGACAATTGCAGGGACGAAGATGAATGCCGGGAGTTCCCGTGCGCATACCATCTGCCAGTTGCATATCACCCGCACCAATCTCACGTCGACCTCCCGCGCCCGCGCCATCGACACCTCGAGCCTGATCAACCTTGTGGACCTCGCGGGAAGTGAGCGCGTCGCCGAGGCCGGCACTGCCGGTAGGGGCCTGCCCCAGCACATGGAGGTCCTCTGTTCGCTGACAACCGTTCACGCGTCTCAACTTGCATGCGCGCCTCCATGCAGCCCCCGTTCAGGACCGCTTGAGAAATTTGTATTAAGACAACGCCCTACCAGTATGGTTCAGGGGTTTTACTCGGTGCATATTCAAATCTCTATAATCGTGAGTTTCCAGCTAATTCCCCTTCTGATACGTTCCGCCGATATGTTAGCCACAGGGAGCCATATCGAGTGCTTTGCAATGGTCGGCATAAGCAACTCACTGCTCGAGATCGACGCGCCCATCCTACCCATGCCTTCTACGTGCATCGAGTGCTTCAGAAGGCCGGTAGTGTGCAAATGTGTATCGCCTTGGCTCGGAGCTGTCGGCCACCGTTGAGGTGCTTGCACGATGGTTGCCAGGCCAGGTTGTGTGGTTCAGCATGCCACACGCTTACGGCAGCTCGAGGAAGAGGAACTCAGGGCGGATTGCGCCGGGCAACTTATGACCTGGCTGATGCGCCTCAAAGCGGCAGTGGCCAATGCCATTATCGAGGGCCCTGATGGGGGCCTGGGGAGTGGGATGGGTGCTAAGACAACGTGGTGCGCATCAAGGAGAGTGTGAACATCAACAAGTCCTTGACCGCACTAGGGCAGTGCATCCGCGCCCTGTCGGAGGGCCGCGCCGACAGCAAGCACGTGCCCTACCGGGATAGCCAGCTCACATGGCTGCTCAAGAATTCTCTTGGAGGAAACGCCAAGACAATCATGGTGGCTGCTGTTGCTCCAGGTGCTCACCCATCCTCCACACGATGCGTCTGGCACGATTTCTGGCAAGAGGCCCCCGCCGTGAGTGTGCACGCATGGCCTCGACACCCCAGGATGAGCGGATGGCGCTCTGCAATACCTGCTCTTGGCTTTCTGCAACACAGTCTCATGTGACTCGTTTGGTGATCTTCTATGCGTGGTGTCATGTCATGGTCACGTTCCCCCCATTCCCTCCCCGTGGCACCGCCTTTTGTTTCGCTTAATCCAGCACACGTCGATTCTTTGATTCGGAGATGGAAGGGAGGTGGAAGACTGGCCTTGTAAATATCAGCTCTGGCTTACCAGTAATCACTTGCATGTACCGAGCTACAGAGGCATCCCAATAGTACACTTGGAATGCGACTTACATGTATGAGACTGTGACACGCCACACACAAACACACACGCGTGCGGGCGGCGCTTTTCCCAGAGCTGGAAGACTGTAACACGCCACACACAAACACACACGCGTGTGGGCGGCGCTCTTCCCAGAGCTGGAAGACCGGGCTTGCAGCTGTCACAGATCCGCCTCCATTCCCCATGCATCACTTACGGGGGCCTGGATGCTCGTGGACGAGGGGAGGTTGCAGGGAGCTCGGAATATGCAGAGACCCTGAGCACGCTGCGGTACGCCGATCGCATGCGCAAGGTGCAAACTGCTGCAGGTGCGAGCCTCCACCCTGCCCACCTCCCTCTCCGCCGCGCCTCTGCACACGGCGGCCGAGGGTGTCTTTGCGTCAATGATTTGAATTGCAGGCTGAAGGCTCTGCATAAAAACAGTGCCCCGCACCGCATCGGCTTTGACTGAGAAGATCGCTTCACCCGCGTGTCCACTTGACTTCCACATCTACTTGCCTGCCACTCTTGCACGTCCACTTGACCTCCACGCGGGCTAGACTGTCAGATCCGCTTGATACCACGAGCTCTGTTTTGTGAGCCTTATCGGCTGTTCACACATTATTCCATCTTTGTGAATGCCCCTCACAGAGAGCCCCTGGACTCTCGACGGGTGCCATGACATCATGATTTCATCTCATGGGAGGCCGTGATTGATGATCGGATGGAAAGCGCCGTAGTACCGCGTGTGACTTCGCCTGAGTCTTGTGTGGGTGCAAAAGAAGCGCGTCATCCCGTTGGCAGCTCGCGGCGCGGCCCTCTTCAGTAGGTCAGAGCACTTTGAATGACGAGGCATGTGGGCATGTGAGGGGTATACAAGAATGGGGTTATAGAGGTATGAAGGAGGGGCATGCGAGGGGCGTGAAGGAGGGGCATGCGAGGGCGTGAAGGAGGGGCATGCGAGGGCCGTGAGGAGGGGCATGCGAGGGGTGTGAGAAGTGTGAAAAGGAGGGGGGCATGTGAGGGCGTGAAGGAGGGGGCATGCAAGGCGTGTGAAGTGTGTGAAGGAGGGGCATGCGAGGGGCGTGAAGGGGGGCATGCGGGCGTGAGAGTGTGTGAAGGAGGGGTGTGGGAGGGGCGTGAAGGAGGGTTGTGAGAGGGTGTGGAGGAGGGAATGCTTTTGACCTTGGGATGGGGAGCACGCGGCAGTGGTGAATCGGCGTTCCGTGGCAACTATCCCAGTGATCATCGAGGACCCAGCACCGCAGCCCGTCATAGAAGAGGGAGACGAGGAGGCCAGCTCCCAAGGTTCGCCCCGCCTGCCAATTTGTTGCTAAGCTCTGGGAGTCCTCACTCGAGTGTACCTCCGAGAATCTCCATTTGTGACCTGGGGGTTGATGTGTGGTCTCTCCAGCTACAAAGACTCCGCCTTCTGCAGAGTTCCGTCCAAGGTGCGGGCACTGCCTTTCTACCTTATGATATCTAGCGCTTTTGCGGGGATCGATGTGTGACGCTTTTGTGGGGAACGGTGATTGACGCTTTTGCGGGGATCGATGTGTGACGCTTTTGCGGGGAACGATGCGTGACTCTTTTGCGGGGAACGATGTGTGATGCGTTTGCGGGAGACGATGTGTGACGTGTTTGTGAGGAAGCCGTTTCGAATGCTTTGAGGCCACTTGGAGATGGCATTAAGCTTCCCCCGCACTGCTTGTCTTAGTGTGTGCCATCGGATCAATTGCCTGCCATCGCGGAGAGATCAAGTGCGCGAGGCGTCTTTGCATTTTGCATTGAGCGTGGCAGTGTGCTCATAGCCGAGAAATGGGTCTGAAAGTCTGCGAGCATGACGCGTCTGCTTGCTTCCTGATGATGAGATTATCAAGAGCTGTGTGCGCAGAGGGAAGAACTCTCCTTCCGCAAAGGGTGGGGCAAGAGGAAGGGTCGGGTTCAGAAATACCAAAGCCTACCAAAGACCTGCCGAAATGCCCTCCCGGCTGCAGGTTGCACGCAAACTACAAAGCATGGGAAGCTGGAGTAAGGACGACCTGTTTTGTACATTGAAAAAGCCGCTGTCGTATTACAATTTCTAGCGCGGGGCACCGGCTCTTCCGTGCATCTAAGGAAGCAAGAAAAGAAAAAATGGAATCTGGGAAACGGCGTTATGTTTACTTTCCCGAGCGTGTTGATCATGCCATGTGCGATTTGGCCCTTTGCGTTATGAATGGAAGCAAATACGGCTTGCATCTGACACCGAGAGGCGCGATTGCTTTGGTATATGTTTTAAATGATGCCAGTGTTGAAATCATTAGTAAGTGCAAGGCACTTCATTTTGATGTTAGAATTAGGCTCACCGAGGAGTGATCTGCATTTGCCTTCGCACACTCTAAGTGGTCTGTATCAATTGCAAGCCGTTGGACGAGGGCAAAGCACTTTGTCAATTTTACACACAACCTCATGCAGCAGACAGTTTCCTGTGATAAGTCGTACTTTCATTATACCGCTTTCTGCACATAGTATGTACGAAAGACACAGTGAACCTCGGTTTGTTAAATGTTTGCTGCTGAGGAAGCAAAGGAGAAGTCGCTTTCTTAATATCCCACGGTATAAATTAGAGACCGTTTGTGGACAGCTTGCAACTTATGTTAGTAATATTTGGTTTGTATTCATATGAATATCCGAAATGCATTGGTGATGATTGCATTTGCATACATGGTCTTCATTGTAACTCAAAACTGTTGGTGCAAAATCGTGATGAAATCGCATGCATTCCATTACGATGTTCTTATAAAATTGTCACTGCATGATCAGCAATATGGGGCGGGTCGGTCCGTCAGAGGTGGCAGTATATTTGGTTTCCCCCAAAAGGCCCTCAGGCTGAACGCGGACGAGAGAATGGAATCCGCCCTGTTTCGTTGACGCAGCGATGGCTGCTCATGTAATAAGAAAGTTACCGAGCTAAGCTGTTATTGCTCAAGCATATCGCACATGCAGTAACCATTACGCAGTTTATGAGGATTTCCGGTGCCCCTACACATCACCCATGACACACTATGACGCCTGGATGCTAATTCATTTACCGATCCGCTATTTACGTTGTTAGTTTCGGAGTTTTCAGAGCGTTGCACACCTCACCGAAAAATACAGAGTATAACGATGCAAAAAAAAGGAGGGGCTGCCGCATCAATATTTTCTGTAGAACATGCATGCTTATGGCTCTGAGAATTGGTGAGATGTGGGATGGCGTGGAAGTTGAGATAACTGCGGGATTATGCCGTGGGTTTGTTTGTTTTGCCAGCGCCGGCTAGTTTTCACCTCCGCGAGAAAAAGCAAATATGATTTTTAAACGGCTTAGAACGGTTGCAAGTTTTTTCAGACGTTTATTTGCGAGTTTTTTAAGGATCGTGTGTTTTTTTATTTCTCCCTTGCGGCAAAACGTAAAGGGACGAAAGTCGGTTTTCCTCAGCAGTCGACTTATCGCTGATTGCGGTTTCGGTTTCAAGCATTTACGGCGGCTAGGCACTACTAAACCTCTGATGCGCCCAGAATCTTGAATATTGTATTATATTGGAACACTTTTTATTTTTGTCGCAGGCATATCTGCGAGGCTACGAAGAGGTTTTTCGACCGGGCAGCCTATTTCTTCAACTTTCGGGTCTGGTGGCAGCATGAGCCTCATACGAAAGGATTTCGCCTCTTTTCGAGGTGAGTACACTTTCACATCCTTTAACCTTACATGAGGAACGAATATTTTGGCTTGGTTGAGAGTTTATATGCGCTTCGTTCTTATTTTCTGCATTGTGCAACTTGGGTTTTGCAGGGTTTCTGCCTTCGCCGGTCACATAAGGAACGGCCAGATGCAAACGTTTCTATGCATCGATGCGGCAGCATGAAAGTTCGCAAATGCCAGAACATTTCGGGATCAACCCCGAACTAATCTAGCTTTATTGAGTAACTTGCCACCTGTGACATGGGAAACGAGAAAGCTATCCCACCGCACTGACCAGACGAAAGGTCGGGTGTGCCGCGAGCCTTTTTGGTGTGACAGTCTGGAAGTTTGGCGAATGCCACTCCAGCTTGGGCTCAAACCCAATCACGCCTAGCTTTCTCGAGTCCTTCGCCATTTGTGGTGAAGGGTTCAAGAAAGCTACTAGAAAGAACTGCGCTTCCCAAACGGTTCGGGTGTCATCAGCGCGTTTGGAGTGGTAGTCTGGAGGTTTGGCAAATGCCACCCCAGCTTGGGATTGACCCCAATCACGCTTGGCTTATTCGAGTACTTCGAGACGAGTTACTCGAATAAGCCACCCACTTGAGTAAGCCACCCCACGGAGCTGTAGAATCGTGCAGCTCCATCGGTTTCCAACTCCCCGGAAATTTCAGAACCCTAAATCCCTGAGCACTGCACAAGCCTGCCTATTAAGGCATCTGCATCCCTTACCTTTTAGCTAGGCATGCAGCTGTATTTCCTCCGAATCTGCTGCACATAATACGGTGTTTGTTGCATAGTTATGTTTGGGAATTGCACGTGTGTGTTCGCGAATAGCATATGTAGAGGACGCGCCACACCGGCGCGTCTCTGCATGTATTCATAAGATCATAGCAGGGCTTGAGCGAGACGAAGCTTTGTAGCACGGCCGCAACCGAACGAACAGAAGTGTGCAGTTTGTGTGGGTGTGTTTAGTATTAAACGTGAATGATAACGCTTATATTTGACTAAATGTGCTTCTTGGGAAAATAGTTGAAATAGCTAGCTCGCGTACCAGCATATAGTAAAGTGCACTGTGAGGAGTGATAATTTGGAAATTATATGGCTCGCCCCAAGGTTACAAGTGGCTTTGATAGAGATGCAACACACCATCGTTGCTAGGTTGAATTTACGAAGCCAAATATGCTTATCCCATATGGGAGGATTCTCATATTACACCACACGTATACATATACGTACACACACCCTATATACGATAGGTCATTATGGGAATATGGGCGTGTATTGTGATGCGACGCCCTCGAAATATTGAGAATCATGCACAACCGAGGTTGCCATCAACTTTTCAGCATCGAATTACGTTAGTAGCATCGTACTATACGCATATAAATGCAATGATTGTATCGAAATTCGAAACCCAAACCCGTATTGGCATTTCCCCCCGCAAACGCTAATGTATGTTCAAAATATATCATGATTGCAACACATGGCATGGTTTCTTGTGAGGAAATGCATCAAACTTGCTCAAACGATATCCGAACTAAAGTTATATGATACCAATGTCACCCTAAACCGATATTTGCTCAATAAGTACTATGAGCACAAAAACCCTTTGAATTCGGGCTTTACAGGGGGATTTCAAACAGCCGTAACACCCCTAAATAAAGAGAACCAATAAATTTCGAGGTCACCGTCGCCTTCCTCAACATAGAAATGGGTTAGAAACATTGTACTATGAATCTAGATGCAATACTAGCATCAAGATTCAAAACCCAAACCCTTAGCGTCCGCATTTTTGGCGTTTCGTGGTGATGTGTCTCCTTGCACCAGGTGGCAATGAATAAGGCAAGGAGCATCCAGCAGGGAATTTCAGGTCCATCAATCGCGAAATTGGGCCCAAGGGCGAATACCAATAACAGCATATAGAAAATAAGCCAGTGACAGTTATATTATCATCACATGCATACGTATCTCGATGCAGCCATACGCGGGCTGGCGAGCTGCGGCCATTGTAAAGATCAACTCTGCAGATCGAAATTGATTCATTTGAGCCGTTTGCTACAGCTATGAACACACGTCATTCATCATCCGCATTCATTTATATGATGTGTTGTACAGCAGCATGTCAATGCCCCACACCATAATGCACAACCGGCCCATATGTGAACACGTTTCTCTAAGATATTATAATGAAGTACAATATTGTACAAATATAGACGGAATTCCCCACTCTGTCCATAAGCTGTGATTGTTTTATCGTCAGGTCTATTGATTTCCCTCAGGCATAACGCCTGTTGGTTTTCTATGCGCGCCATCTATTCAATGGTTCAGTTGTCCATCCATCTCATCTACTATGACTGCTATGATTTTGAGGCACCACTACTTCAGCATTTTGATGCTGCAACCAATAGTTGCAGCACTAAGTCCAGGGATAAAAATTCACAAATAGGCATGTCCCTACAGTAGTATAGCCTAAAAAGTATGCCCAGATCCATCTCCCAATTTTTGGTTGTGTCCGGCATATATGCGCGGCGTACCAGTACAAAGGCGGGCATGTCGACACGAAGCGCGTCGTTACTTGCACGTTCATGACAAAAACGCCAATGAACACCATCAGCCCCCACTGATAGACCAGTGAAACTATTCGGTGGTTACAGTATCCCGCGTCCTCCTTTCCACCAGCACTTGGGTCGCCTTCAAACACGGGGCTTGCCATCAATCTGAAATTGTCCAACCCGAGCCCCACATACTCACTTTCTGCGCTCCTTTCTCAAGCCGACATGACGGGTACCATTGAACACGTCAATTCAATTTTGCAAGTAGTGGGCCTACCTATTTTCAATGCGTGATGCGCTTCCTCTCCCTCGATGCCGAGATAAGTTCACGTGGGAGCTGTCGACGCTTGTATCATTATGCAATCTTGATGTGTTCGCTGCTCGGTGAGACTTACGCAACAACGTAGGCTCACTCTGCAAGCAACTTTGATAGCCAGGGGCCGCATCGTCACACCTGTAAAGCCAAACTCGTTACACTCAGTGCCAGGGTTTATTCACGGAACCTAGGGTATAGCCTCGATTTTTGCGATGCAGACAGGTTCATCTGAAACACTGGGGAAAATCTTCCGTCGGAAACTGCAAGTTCAGTCGTCTGAATCAATCAATTGGCCTTCCTTGGTCTTCCGCATCCTTCGAAATGCCTCTCAGTTTGATCTCGTTATCCTCAGGGTAATGGATGCCATGGATCGTACGCGCGATACACGGGCGAGCATGACCATGACTGGCTCTCATCCAACTTGGGGATGCGCGAATCAAGTGCTCTTCCAACAAGGGCTCGTCATCCCGAGGACTGCAATCAGAATAAACCACGTGAAGCAAGCCGATGGTGTGCTTCCAGGGTGCACGCAGCTCGCAGGCAGGGCCAGTGGGGTGTAAGCTTGTAGGCGGCAGCAACGCAGACGCTCTCACCAGAGCGCGGCGGTTGCGAAGGACTTGACGTCGAATCGAGCATAGTGCAACACACCAGCAATGGTGATGGCAACCACAGGCCCCGCCAGCGCGAAGTTCGGTGCCTGCTTCATCTCAAAGTACTTCAGGAAGCCCACGTGCCTGCATGAGCACTCTCACATACCTCCCGCCACGTCAGCACGCTCCACGGGTCACGCAATCACTCACCAAGTTATACATAGGTCGGACAGCTGGCAGTTGCCTAGTGGGTCTCTATGTGCTCCCCAGAGAGAGAGCGAGCAGAACAGAACTGACAGCACAGAGCAGACGCACAACAGGAACACATGCTTTCCTTACTCTCTCACTCCTGTGCATTCATGGCACTACTCGCATGCCACATGGATATAGACTGACACGGTGTGTACGCCGCAATATGCAATATGCAAGGATAGTGCAGCTTTAGTATACACCTCTGCCCCATTGCTGACAGGGCAATTCACTTTTGCGTGGGGGGATGGGCACTGACCAGTAGTGCGACTGGATGAAGCCGTAGATATACGGGAGGGGGCCCGAGCACCAGGGTCGGGGACTCTCTTGCCATTGCTCTCCGCGGCAGAACAAGGAGTAGCCATACCACTGGAAGGCAACCAGCGGCGCCGCAGTGACTGCGCACTGCATAGCGCCGGCGGCCAGGCTTCTCACTGCGCGCTGCAAGCCCCGCCGCCCAGCCTCACCGAGGGGAAGATTGCAGTCGGCTGACGATAAGGCAACAGCCCCAGCCTCACTGTTGGGTCAAAGCAAGATCCCAGTGGTGAAACAGCACGCCCAGCCTCACGTGGGAAGAAGGACAAGCGAGAGATGAGATTTTGGGACTGCTGACTAGGACGGAAATGGCATCGAGAGATTCGAGCTACGGCGCTGTTGAATCAGATGACGCGAGAAGCGAGATTCGAGCTCAGATGCACTGCGAAGGCCCTCGAAACACTTTCTATTGTTCGGTGGGCATCCCGCGAACGAGCTAAGTGGCGCTCAATCGGAGCGAAAGGATCAGTGCGCTTGGCTCTTACCCAGTAGCAGCGAGACGAAACATTCGTGCATGCGCTCTGCAGGGCGTGTATGAACGGATGCAAAGCAAGCAGAAGCCCTGTACACAAGCCGCTCCCTTTAGCACCTTCGAGAAGCGTAAATGCTGCCTAGTCCGTGGCCTTGGCACGCGGCACGCCCGTGTGCAGGCCTTCGCAGCTCTCAGAACTCGAGGCTTCAGCCAGGGAGGAGACTCGCGTTGCAGCTATCCTGCCGAGTGAGCAGAAATGCGCAGATTTTGCCCTACCGAGTAGTTCTGAACAGTGGCGCCGAACGGACGAGAAATAAGCTCTTGGAAGTTGCTCTCTCTCTCTCTCTCTCTCTCTACAGGTAAGCTTCCGACAAAAAAATATTTGAAACTAGCTATCATGCTCATCCACCTAGTCGAAGCTGCCCGTGCAGCCCTTCCCCCTTGTCTGCAAGAGGCTTACCGTTGGAGCGCGTAGCAGTCGCCAGGGCAAACCAAGGAGCTGCGGCGAAGAAGCGGTCAAGACTGCAGGCCTCCAACCCCGCGAACGCAAATAATGCGAACAAGCTCTCTGTGTAACTGCATTTCCGCCAGCCAACGCGCGTGGTCAAACGCTAAACGTCGAGAGCGCGAGGGTGCGACGTGACTCATGCTTCAATACGTACGGTTCTGTCCTTCCAAAATCACTCAGAGCAGTGCGCGTTTCGCCTCGAGTGAAAGTATCTTCAAGCTGACGCAGAGACACGAGCACCATATGCACTTATTCGGAGGTGCGCAACTTAAAGAGGAGGAAAGCATAGCTCCACAGTGATTCGCAGCGGAATTTGGGAACGCACATTGCAGAGTGGAAGATTGAAGCTGGGTTGAAGCAATACAAAAGTGTGGCCAGTCTGGCGAGCTGTTCATCTCGAAGGTAAACTAAACCTAACCTGGAAGACGGCTCAGCACCCGAGCCTTAGCCAAAACGGTGCACTACGGCGCCTCGACGATTGCCAAGTAAACGTTTAAGCCAGCAACTAGGAGCTTTCTAACCAAGTTGCACCGAGTGCGTTTTGCACTGATCGCAGCGGAAGGAAATGTAACGAGTGTAAGGAAAAGCATTTGCAGTGCAACCAAAATCAAGTCCTCCCAAGATCTACCTCCGAACGTGATACTGGGGTTCTCCTATTGACAGGTCGACGTGATAAATACGGTTTCGCTCGCCCGTGTAGTGTCGAGTCCTGTACGACCGAGCCGGAGGTAGTATGGAGAACCACAGATTTCGGGTCGTCCTCTCTTTAAAGTGCGGCGCAAAAGATACGCACCTGTACAAAGAGCTCGCCGAAAGAATGAAGGCAAAATTTGATATGAATAGGCCTGCATAGAGAAAGCATGACACGTTTCAGAATTCGCAGGAGTTTAGTTCGTTAGTGTCGCCACGGTTTGAAGGAAAGGCCAGGTACCTGCTACGGCCAGCTGGCATCGTAAAAGCTGTCTGAATCCCATGTAGCGCCAAACTGCGAAAGAGCACAAACCGCGTACCACTGGAGTGAGGCACGCTTAAGAGGTGCGTTTCGAGATCCCATTTAAAACAAATGTCGATTCGAATTCAAGGATCGAATATCAGTCGGACCTCAAAGGTTTCATGAATATAGCAGACTCCGTAACTTCTCGTGTTACAGCTTAAATATGCACAAGTCATTTGTTACACACGATAAATACATATGCACAGGTCAAGGTTTGCATGTTAAGTAGTAAAGGGGGAAATTGTGGCAATACCAGCCGTGCAGAGACGCATCAATGCTGGAAATAACGGGAAAAACGCGTGCGTCTGCTCATATTCGTAACCGCATTCCGCAATTCGCACGAAATATACAGAGTCCCACGATATGAGGTCTTCAAACCGTTCGCACAAGAAGGGAAACAGTATCTGATTTTCTTGTTCACTATTTGGAGCTTCCTGGTTGTGAATCGCTTCACAGCGTTCAGGTGAAAGAAAACTAGAGCTGTCATAATCACGAATAGCTGCGTCAGAAAGAACAGCCAGACCGCAAACAAATACACGGGATGCTGCAGATATCTGCAACATGTTTGCTTTGCGGTACGCAATTTGGAATATTTGGCGCATAGTGCCGCTCTCGAAGCAAGCCTTCTAGTGAGGTTTGCCCCAGATAGTCTTACGAAATACACTAGTTTCATGCAGATAAACTGTAAACGTGGATCTTGTTGCGCAAGAAGAATAGCGATGAGCGCTTCAGCAGTTGCGTAGTTTCAGAAAACGTGTTCTCGCTATCGTGTGGAATTTGGGAGAATGCTCACATACCGATAGCATAGGGTTCCGAATATCGGGAATATCCACGAGTTAACAATAAAAAAAAGCCCTTCGGTCGTGTCGGTCTGTCACTGCGTGAAATCTGCGTAGTTGATCACGATGACTTGGATAACCGACTCAACACTGTCGCTGCTGACGATGCACCTGTGCACGATTTGTCGAGGAGGACTTGGGATTGGCTTAATTTAATTTAATTTAATTCAGCCATTAGTATTAAGTATTTACCGAATAAATTTGACCATATAAAATTACCCACAACGCCATGATCGATGATGTGGCGTGGCAACGTCATCGCATGGTGTTGGCTCGATGCCATGATGATGTGGCGTGACAAAGCATGCGATGGCATATAGCATAGCATCAAGCATGGCTTGGCAAGATGGCAAGATGAAGATGGCAAGATCGAAGATCAAGATGGCATATGGCATCTTGGCATGGCATTTCGCATGGCATTTCGCATGGCATGGCATGGCATGGCATGGCATGGCATGGCATGGCATGGCATGGCATCACATCGACATGGCAGGGCATCTCGCATTTCATGATGGCCCAGTCGAGTGGACGAGTGGAGACCTTTCGATTCTAGATTCTAGATTGACAATGCGAGTATTCGATAGGTCGATACGTCGATACTGTATGTTGAATCTTGAATGTTCGCTTCGGCGACTTTGCTCGGTCGGTTGTCGCTGTCGATGTCGCTCGGCTGTCGTTCCGGTGGTGTCATGTCGATGTGTGTGGGTGAGCTATAAACCAGCTTTCTGCTTTCCTTTGCACAGCTATTGAATCGTTTACGTTTAGTAGAGCGAGCTAGAGGTTCAGGTTCCGAGGTTGCAGGTTCAGGAAGGGCGACCTTCGCTTGACTGGCACTCATTAAAGGCAACGATGATGAGAAACGGTCGTCGTGTTTCGTAATCAATACGGTGGAATATACTACTGTTAGATTTACTCACACCCTAGACCTCCCATGTGCGCGTCATCAATCGTCACGAGGCAGCACGCGAGATGATAACGGAAGACAACGCCAGGCGATGAGGGACGGTCCGAATAGTTGTCTTGTTCGTGCGAACTAGGTAGCAACTCTTTCAACGGGTAGCACATCGTTCACTTCTACAGGTGTGCGCTCGACACACAGCACTTTTAAGGTTCGTGGCGAAGCGAGTCGTTGAAGCATCACCCATCTGCACAACGCGAGGACTTCCAAGGTGCGATATTTACGGCTCCGCCATGGCTACTCTCCCGAGTTCGCTTGAAACCTTGTTTAATCGAATACAGACTAGACAAAATATTATCATGGTTGCCGCGGCTCTACCGGCATTCCCTGTCGAGACTGCTACTCGTCTCACCGAGCGACCCCATCCCGAGCTTCTCACACCGATCACTCACGGCCCGCTACTCACCGCAAAATTGTGTACTCAGGGTCTTGGCTCACCCGAACGCACGAGTTTTTGCAGGCCCGGCTGTCACAGCGCAAAAGTCAGGGAGGATGCACCACGCGCCAAGGCTCAAGCGGAAGTAGGAGTGCCACATGCCTTAGCGTCCAGTCGCTCCGCTACCGAGCCCGCGAGCGCGCATCACGGCGCTGCACGAGGGAGAATGACTGCCTTCGTGTGGTTGTAACGTACAGAGATAGGCAGCTATGTTGGAGGGGTGGCCGAGGATGACCGCGACCTGCCGCCGAACTCGGGCACTCGTTTCTACCATGATCCTGCTGTCCACTCTCGCTCCCACGGTCTCCTGCAGCAGAACGCTCCAGCAGTCCTTGAACTATCGGCTCAGGTGCGTGGGCGACCCCTATAGTACCGGGACTATTCCTACGCGCGCATGCGGCCTCCCTTATAACAACCCCCCACCACCACTCGCAGATAGGTGGGTCAATAATCTTCCGAGGCGACATCAAGCGATTCACCGCAGCATGTCCGATCCCCTCCTCCGCCTTCACCTGCGCCCGGACTCCTGATTATTCCTACCGGGGTTCGGCACCTCTCGTCGCGCGGCTTACACGCAGAGAATCTAGTCTTGGATAAATCGCACGCACGCGGCGCGGCTCGCACGCAAGCGCCGCGCCGCGCCGCGCCGTTCTTGCCGCATCTCATGTTGGTGCATGCGGTGGACGTCCAGGCAAGCCAGCGCGGGGCAGTCGCAAGTCACGGACCAAGCCGAGCGTGCCAAACATATCAATCCGGCGCGGGGGGGCGCGCCGAAGCGGGGTCGGCCGCCGTTGCCGCCGCTCTCCAGAGAGGTGACCCATACCGACGGACACACCAGGCCCTCCGGTGGGGAAGCTGAAGCGCCCCCAGACCTCAAGGCGGCGGAGGTGCAGCAGCAGAACATCCAAGATTTGAGGCATCGGCGAGAGGAGGCGAAGAAGGCAGCCGCGGTCGCCGAGTCCCACTCCCTTGACCAAACCGAGAGCAGGAAAGCGGAAGTCGCGCACCAGGAAAGACTGCAGCGTGGTGAGGGAAGAGCTCCACCATATTGGTTGATGGGCCGGCCAAGGCAGCAGCGCGCTCGGTCTCGATCTGCCAATAACGAGGAGTCGCCCGCACCGCAGGGCGTGTCAGAGCCGGATCGTTCTGCACCGCAGGCGCTGAAACGCTTCATGGAGCGCACCGAGGAGGCCGCGGAGCGGGAGGCGAAGAACGAGCTGGAGCGCTGGAGCGAGGCGGAGCGACGCCTGGCTGAGGACGGGAAGGCTAAAGGGCAGCCCGCACATGGCAAGGGGTGCCCTAAGGGCTGCGAGGGGCGGGGCACATGCCAGCAAGACGTGGGCCGCTGTGACTGTCCGCCGCATCTCACGGGAGCGGCATGCGAGTCGCCAGCGCGGCCAAATTGCGTGGTCCGAAAGGGCTACGAGTTGCGATGCGACTTGCCCTCGCTCCCTTGTGAATGCTACTTAGACTGCATCGCCAGCTTGGGGCGAGTGGGCGCCGCAGTGCCCCCGTTCTGCTTCAACGTTAGCACCTCCGCCGTGTTGCTGACGGGAGAAGAGAGCCTCCTCAACGCCCCAATCGTGCCCGTCCACCAGGGTGCGCTCTCCCACAGAGATATCTCCACCTCGAGTTTCTGATCCAGGTGGTGTCGCCTGGCTGTGGGGTTTGAGTGGCAGCAAAAAGTGCCCCTAGCGATCTAGTGGACCATATCAACCCATCAACCCAAAATATGATGTCCCTTTGAATCCTCTCCACGGTGTGATAAACTCAGTGCTGCCCAAACAGATCACGAGGTCAGCAAGGAAGGGCCAAAGGGAGGCCCGTTCTGAATGCCCTATGACAGACTGATAGCTAGCAAACCACACTTATAAAGTGAAAGGCCTGAAAGCAAACTATATCTATATAGTGAAAGGCCTGAAAGCAAACCATATTAGAGTGATGTCAGCGGATGTGCGGAGAATCCTTTGAACCGAAAATGCCCCTTAACCCCGCCTGTGCCCTCCCGGGTGCACACCTGAGTGGCCTTTTGCTTGTGAGAAACCGCGGGCTAACCCTTAGTAAACTCTCTGGCGAGACGGTAATGCATGCCAGGCTCACAGGTGTGCAGCAGCACAGCAGCTTCGTTCACCCACAGAGCTCATCCACCCCCTGCCGCTTCCCCCGGCTGCCGCCCCAGTCTCCCCCTTCTCCCCGAGCCGCATCGACCCGTAACCCGCGCTTCCTGTGCTCTCGCAGGGAAGCTCGAAGAATATCACGACGCCCAGCCCGCTACGAGACGCAGCGTCAGCCAGTGCGTGCTCTCCGCGGAACAGACCTGCGTGCGGGCGCCGTGGGCAACCGCCCCGCAGCACCCCACCAACCAATCACAGAACAGCTGTGCAGACCCCGGGTGCGTTGCTGAGCTGCGTAAGGTCCACGCGGCACTCCGAGCATCTAGCTACATTGCAAACACCAACGAGACGGCGTACCGCTGGGATGGCCCCCTCGGCCACCTCAGGAAGAACCTGAACGGCGGCTGCAATAGTCCCTCGTGCGGTGGCGACGGCATATGTGTGCACGGGCGTTGCCGATGCGGGCAGGGATTTGAGCTGATCGGGCATGAATGCCAACCCGCCTCAGGGGCGCCTCCCCGGTGCCTCGGGGGATGCAGCGAGCGCGGGGTGTGCTCCGCCGGCACGTGTGTGTGCCATCTGAGGTTTTATGGCAGCGACTGCAGCCTGTCGGCCGGCCCAGGCGGGGCGGAGCTGCTATGGGGCAAAGCTCCCCGCAGGCGTGCCGCCATTCCATCGCCGAGAATCTATGTCTACCACCTGCCCCCCCGGTTCAACACTTACTTGCTGCCCCCCTCGAGCTACCGGATCGCTGCAGACGCGCGCCTCGCCTCCGTGTTCCTGCTCGACCGCCTGCTCGGCAGCAAGCACCGCACCAGCAACGCGTCCGAGGCGGAGTACTTTTTCCTGGGTCTGCCTATGGCGGGTTTCCTGGACTCCGCAGGCGTGGAGGAGGCTATCCGGTACGTCCGTGAGGTGTACCCATACTGGAACAAGACGGAGGGCGCGGACCACATCTTGGTTGCGACGGATGACGAGGGCGGATGCTCCGGCGAGGTGAGATGTTGACTTTCGGTGGACGCACATCTACGCAGTTAGGGATCATGCTACGGTGGGATAGACGCGTGTGCGCGTAACTTGAGAATGGAAGTTAAAGCGGATCGTGAGGCATGGATCTTACGGACAGGGGGGGGGGGCATCCCTTTGAATATATGCGTTGCTATTCAAGCGTGTGGTGCCACCCACTGTGTGTTGGGGGGCATCCTTTGAATATATGCGTTGCTGTTCAAGCGTGTGGTGCCACCCAATGTGTGTTGGGGGGCATCCTTTGAATATATGCGTTGCTATTCAAGCGTGTGGTGCCACCCACTGTGTGTTGGGGGGGGGCATCCCTTTGAATATATGCGTTGCTATTCAAGCGTGTGGTGTCACCCACTGTGTGTATCTCACATCTGTCAGGCGCACCATCAGACGCACCATTGGTGCGGGTTTCCCACCGCTCCGGAGCCCTGCTCTCTCATTGTTGGAACGGCTGACGTGAGGTAGTTAAAACGATTTGTTGGCATTGCTTGAGCAGCTGAACTAAAATGGGGGCAGTGACGTGTCGTCCGCTTAGCGCAGCCGGCGTGAAGTGGTTAGCGCAGCCGACGTGAAGTGGTCAGCGCAGCCGGCGTGAAGTGGTCAGCGCAGCCGGCGTGAAGTGGTCAGCGCAGCCGGCGTGAAGTGGTCAGCGCAGCCGGCGTGAAGTGGTCAGCGCAGCCGGCGTGAAGTGGGCAGCGCAGCCGGCGTGAAGTGGTCAGCGCAGCCGGCGTGAAGTGGTCAGCGCAGCCGGCGTGAAGTGGTCAGCGCAGCCGGCGTGAAGTGGTCAGCGCAGCCGGCGTGAAGTGGTTCGCGATGATCGCAACCCATGCTTGAACAATAGCATATCCATCTGTTTTTTACGGTATCAAGGGGTACGGAATCACCGAGTGTTCTAGCCGAAACCATGCACTTTTATCACATTTTTCATATCTAGCACAAACTGTTGCCACGTGTCAAATGTCATCGCGGTTTGGTCTCAACTCTCGGTGATCTCGTAACACCCTGGAATTCCTTCTCCCACAGTCCCACACAGGGCGCACCCCTTCAGAGCACTGACCCAGATCTTCAATCTAGGTTTCAACAGACTTCCAAGGATAGCTGCTGAGTTATCTATCTCTCCAGCGAGCTAGCTATTCGTGCGGCCGCTATTTATGCGGCCCGGCTTGCCATGCAAAGATGGAGTCTGTTTCCATCCCTCGAGTAGTGGGAGCCTCGGTGGTTCGCCTATCGCTCGCAGGCACAAACATTTGCACAGTGACCTCCGAGTAGCCTTGTCTCAAATTCCTGAGCTTCCACGTTCCCTCCTGTCTCGGAATGAAGGATAAGCTACGACCTCCCGCCTCTGCATATACAAAGCGGAAGATCGGCTTGTTGGTGCGAGAGCTGACAGGATCTTGGGGATCTCGAGCGGGGTGAGCAGCCGCTAGGGTTCAGGGACGTGGTGAGGTGGGTTATGTGACATTTTAGGTAAATCGGAAGACAAGGTCCCAGAAAATCAGCATAATTAGTCGCAGAAGTTATTTTAGAATTCCTGAGTCATCAGTACACTCTCGCGTAAATAAGAGCTCCGACAGGTTGGAAAGCTAGGTGAAGAGAGTTGAGTGTATACTACCTCTAGTATATGGTTTCCTTATTCAGTCACACTTTTGAGTACACAGGTGTTCTCTTCATGAGGCATTTATGACTTCCTTTTCACCAGTCATAGCATTAAATCACTTCGTGGTCTGATCTTCACCACACAGAACTGGGCTGCGTTGGCAATGGAAGTCCCTGCAGCATTGTCAGAAATCATGGCCATGATGGCGCTATGAGATGGCTTGGCCAACTTCAGGCCGAGCGAAGAATTGAATGTCCAAGTAAGGGAAGTAATTACCATATGCAAAGATTGAGATGGGGCGATCCTCGCCTGAGAAGAGCCGCATTTACCTGTTCACACGATGGAGTTTTCAGAGCCCTGCGTCTAATGAGCGTAAGACTGACGCAGCCGTGGTGTACCACCCTGTCCAGGCGATGTCCACGCTTGGCAAGCGCGCAATCCGATTGGCCTATTTTGGGTACCACGGGGCAAATCAGCTTGCGTCCCAGAGCAACAACAGCGAAAGGTGCTTCCGTCCTGGCAAGGACATCGTGATTCCGAGCATGGACGACTTTACCACGGAGGCCAAGCTTGCCTGGGAGTCGCAGGAACCCGGTAATGCAACGGCGGCGGCGCGGCGTTCTGTCATCCTTCAGTTTGCCGGCGAGATTGTTGGTTCGAACATAAAAAAGGTTGCAGTTGACGGTGGTGCAGAGATGGTCACCAAACAGCTCAATGTCCGCCAGGCTGTGTACTCGCGCTTTCGAAAGTTTCCAGGCTTCGAGATCGGGCCTCCGTCCGATCAGAATCAGAACTTTTATCGGATGCAGCGATCGAAATTCTGCTTGGCCCCTGCTGGAAGGATGGGACACTGGGGGAGGCGCGTGGCTGAAGCTGCTCTCCTAGGATGCGTACCCATCATCATCCAAGATGACTATGAGCAGCCATTCGAGAGGTATCTGCCCTACGAGCGGTTCTCAGTGCGCGTGAAGGAGGCGGATGTAAGGAAGCTTCCGGAAATCCTTAATTCCATCCCGCGTGACAAATATCAAAGCTTGAGCCATGAATTGGCGTGTGTGGCATCCCGCTTTTATTGGGGCAGCATATTTGGCTCATTCCGAGAGGAGCTGGAAGGCAAGCATGACGCGTTTGCAACATTGATGGCGTTATTGCAATCTCGACTCCGTACACAGCCTGTGAATGGCTCGGTCATCACCCCGAGCCAATCTCCCACTCTTATTAAAGGAAGTCTGTGTCTTCGAGGGCAGGGTGCGCTCGGCATGAATGTCCATTCCTCACCCAAACAGGCGTCATTTCTCCAATATCCGACATACCAAGCCTGGATGAAGTACACGTCAAAAGGAAACTCCTGGAGTGTATGGAACTCATTTCTTCCTCCTGGGGGTGCTGTGTGTCGCCATAAGAGAAGCTCGGACCGTCCCTGCGATGCCAATGCTACGGTATTCGACCAAGATACTGAATAATTTAGTGCGAATTGAATGTAGATTTGTGGACGAAATCTAGGAATGAATTGTACAGAAATATGGTGGCAATATGTATGGTAAGTAGTAATGACGGCATCTATGCGCGTCACATCGTTTGTCAAGGTTTAACCCTGTTATAGGATATGTGTATGCATTGTGGAGTGCTGAGATACTCAATGCAGCGCTATTCATTGCATGCTACATGGGTTCATATGCAGTAAAGTGCCTATTCTGAGGGAACTTGAAAGAGTGCTCCAGCACGTTTGAACGGGTAAGCTTTCACTGGAAATGAATCTCATGCTTTATCGCGTGCGCATCCTTCATGCAAAAATACAAGTTTCATGCTTTAGAGGATTAGGGTTTAGAGGATCATTTATCCTTATGTGATGGCAGTTTCTATACAAGTTTTCATACGAAGTATAACAGGCTATATGAGCCGAAAAATAACAGCAACTGGGGCCGTATAAACAATGCCAAGCATGACTTTCATGAGTGCATGTATGCTCATATGACTCGTGTGTAGAGTTACTAGTTAATATTCATCGGGTCTAGTAGTCCGCATTGATGCATAGAAGCCCATGGCTGTGAGGTTAATAACAGATACGGCATGGTATCAATTAATAGTATAACATAACTTGGCTCGAACACATGGTGGATAATCAATTGCAGTATTGCATACCGTAAGCACAGGCTCATCTTCATTGAACGTTGATAAGTTCAATTAATGAATTACTCGTTCAGCATTCGATCATGCCACGGAGTTGAGCGCATGCACATTATGCATATCGATTATGAGTATCCACTACCCTTACGCATTCGCATGCGGTTGCATCAGTCGCCACGTTCATCGCCGCAATTATTCATGCATGCTGCGCAGAGTGCTTAGCTGTGTGCAATGGACATTATGCAGACATGTTGCATCCATTCGCATCGATCCGTTTCGCATCGCCCGCGTCTTCACTTTGACACCAGTCGTTGCATTGATGTATGCATAACGGTTTCAATGAGTGAGTGCATCGATATGCGTCGACGTGAATCGATCCATCATCGGATGATCAATGATGTGTCGTTTACGCGCGTTTCCGGTGCATGTGTATGACGGGTCGCCACTCGGAGGCCTGCGTGTCATTAATGCATAATGAATTGATATAAATCTACCATGCGCCGGAGCCAAGGATACAGTATGCTGCATAAGGAATATACGCGATGGCTGATACGTACAAGTAATTGTCATATACCGGATGATGGAACCCTATCTTGCCTTCGCAGAATTCTGCAGTCTGCAGTGGGACTATGTCCACTGAGCGACAACGTGCGCGCATGCCGCTGTTCAGGCTGCCCTAGGGACTCTTCAAGTACATCGACGGGATTCTACAACTGGATATGGTGTGGTGGTGTCTGGTGGTGCTCATGCACCAAACACCAAACTCAAGTCCATCGCTTTCGCCATCGTCAACCAGAGCTTTGACTTCTACGAGCTCGCCCCGCGGCATCCTCAGCTTTGCCCTCCACCTTGCGCGCCTCTTGGCCGCTGTCTGGTGGTGGCATGTGGTGGTGCTACCGCACCCATCGCGTCCATTCTCCTTCCTACCTTCGCCATGGTGTGCAGAGAGGATCCGCTCCGCAATGTTTACCTCACATCCATTGCCACGCCCGCTCTGGTGGTGCCAGGCCGCGTTAGGTCATGGCACCGCGCAGGCATCGGTTGAGAAACTCCATGAGAATTCGAAGATGATGCGGAGCTCATCTTGTCCCTTAGCTATGGCAATGGTAGCATAATTCAGCGTGTGCAATATTTTGCGTCTGGCACACCCCCTTCTTCTAAACAATTTATTGCATGTAGCATGGAGCATATTTTTTTCCACCATTCGATTCTAAAGCGTTTGTATTCATTAGGTGAATACCTTTCGTTTGAGCTATCGATTGGTCCCATCTGCAACCGCATCAGCTTAGCATTCAGTCGCGACTGCAAGCTAAGTTGGTGCGGTGTGAGATGGTCTCAACCATTTGCGGCTTTGCATAATAGGGGGTTTCGTGAGAATCTTCTCACGAAACTTGGCAGTGATATTGTTCATAGAAATATCCGAGCAGTGCACCCAAACATGCCAAACAGCGAAGGGCTTCCCGTGAGTTTCAGCGCACGTAACTTTGCAAAATATATTGATAAGATGTATATATTTCACATTTCTGAAGTGCAAGTTTTGCGATAGCTTGTGCGCGAAGTTAACATATTATTTCTTTGACCCAGATTTATGAGTTTGAATATCACGCTAAAATATGTGTCAAAGAAAAAGTTATACCATTTTGCGCACAAACTTTCTTAGACCTTGTGCTTCGAATATATCAAAGATAAATGCATTGGTAATATTTCTACGCAGTTACGTGCGCTAGAACGCACGGGAAGCCGTTTGCTGTTTAGCATGTATTGGGTTTGGAAAGCATTCGAACCCAAGCCCAATATATCTGCCAAAGAAATAAATTGATTGTTTTGCCAACAAGTTATCTCAGGCCTTGAGCTTCCGAGAACTGAAAGATAGATGTCTTGTAAATATTTGTGCATAGTTTCGCGGGCTATAACGCATGGGAATTACTTTTCAGTTTGGCATGTATTGGGTTTGGGTAAACTCGAACACAAACCGCCAATAAATCTGCCAGCAAAGAAATAAATTGATGGCTTCGTGCACAAGGCTTTTGAGGCCTTGGGCCTTTGGCAACTAAAAGATATATATCTTAGTAATACTTTTGCAAAGTTACGTGCGCTGGAACTCACGGGAAGCCCTTTGCTGTTTGGCTTGTTTGCGTTTGGGTTTGCATGTACCCAAACCCATGATGTGCAGCACGCGTTTTGCGCATAGCTTACATCAGAGGTTGTGCGTTTGAGGGTGCACCAATATTGTTGTTAGCAATACGTTTGTCAAGTATCGTGCGCTAGAACGCACGAGAACCCCTTCGCTGTTTGAGTTTTTATGCGATGTGCATGAAAGTCATAAGGGCCTATCAGCTTAGAGCTTCCGAGGATTGATAGGGGGGGGCAGCAGGGGTTCTGTGACTTCCTAGGGGGTGCTGACCCCAGCGCCAAAATCCAAGTCTAGGGGGGGGGCGCTCACCCCCCAAGGGTAGAATGCAAGTCCTAGGGGGGGGTCTGAGCACAGCCCCTTGCCTCAGAATAACTCCAGTGTTCAACGAAAAAGTCGGGAACGATGTTCAAAAATTCGCGCCTGCGGCGCATAATAATATAACATGTGAGGCGATAGCGCGGGGCACTCCCACCCCCACCATCCTTGCGTGACTAGTCCGCGCCCGTGATGGTGGTATCGTGGGACACTCCCGCCCGCCCCACGCGCGCGATGGTGGTATCGTGGGACACTCCCGCCCGCCCAGTGCTGTCAAGGCGCTGGGGGCCGGCCCCGGACCTACGGGCGTCCCGAAAATTGACCTCGGGCCTATCGCGGACCTACGAGCAATTCCCCTCCGGACCTATGGACCTAACCATTCTAGTATGGTCACACCACCGCTGGAAAGCTCTGGACCTATGGTGGGCCTATGGATTTAGGAGGGTTTTGTTGTCCAGATGTATTTATCGGGGACGGGTCAAGAAAATAATGGTGCGATGTGATCCGGGCCTACGGCGGACTTATTGAAATTCTATCGAATAGGAAAGTTGAAAGGCTGGCATGCATTTTACTATTCCCACGATATGCTGATTTATGAAGCACTCTTTAGATTTGGCAAATTACGTTGTGGATAAGGACACACTGGGTCCCTAGTAGAAAATAATGCCTAAAACCGTCAACATCAATGCTGGAGGTAAAATTTCGGCGCACGGCGAGTAATCTGGGCTGTAGACCCAACGTTGCATAGAAGAAATGCTCCACCGACCCGGATATATGCAAAATTCTGGCGAAAGTCGGTTGAGATTGAGTGAAAATTCGCCTGCGGCGCACAAAAATGGGAGACCGTCAACACTGGGTCCGAGTAATTGGAGGTGTGTTGACACCAAAACAACCATTATTTTCTACTAGACCTGGGTCTTTATTGTCTTGAAAGAGAAGCCTTAGACGGATAAACAAGTCAGGCATATGTGCATCGTGAGTTTTGAATAGATTGGGTTTTGTTTTATTAAGATTTTGAAACATGTTAGTATTATTTTCTTGCCAACGTTTAGATTTATCATACTTTGTCTTGATATGTGTGTGTGTGTGTGTCTAGTATACCGCAACGCTACGTAATCGACTCGTGGAAGTCAAATATCAAGTCATGCATAATATACGTGCATTGATATGCCTTTGATGATACGAGTGATTCGAACTCGAAGGGATGTACTAGATGGAGCACTTGATTAGGCGAAATGGTATGTGTATTTGTCAACCTAGATAACCCACATACATGTCAAGACATCGTGCAAATTGCACAGACCGCGCGGACCTATGGCGGACCTATGACTATTTGGGTGCGGACCGCCCGGACCCATACGGGACCTATGAAATCCAGAAAACGGGGCCTACGGCGAATTCTTGAAGACAGCAGCACTGCGCCCGCCCCACGCGCGCGATGGTGGTCTCGTGGGGCACTCATGCCCGCCCCGCGAGCGTGGTGGGGGTATCGTAGGGCACTCCCGTCCCCCGCGAGCGTGATGGTGGTATCACAGGGCACGTATCGTGGGGCACTCCCACCCGACCCGCGCGCGTTATGGTGGTATCGTGGGGCACTCCCGCTCGCCCCGCGCGCGTTATGGTGGTACCGTGGGGCACTCCCGCCCGCCCCGCAGTGTGCGCGAGTGCAAGTTCTAGGGGGGGGGTGCTGACCCCCCAACGGCAAAAAGCAACTCCTAGGGGGGGGGTGCTAACCCCCCAAAGGCAAAATGCAAGTTCTAGGGGGGGGGTATTTCTAGAACCCGCTGCCCCCCGCTATCAATCCTCGGAAGCTCTTAGCTCGCAGTCGCGACTGCAAACTGAGTGACGCGGCCACGGATCGGCTCAATCAAATCAAGAGCTCAAAAGTTCCTAGGAGTCTAATGATATATATACCTATGTGCGTTACGAACGTTGGAAACTGTTTTCCTAATCTAATTTATTCGCAAACAGTGTGGGGTATACGTGCAGTGAAGCCTTAATTTAATATTCACGGCCGTGAATTCCAGATTCGGGAGGGCGTAAACCGTACGTTTATGTGATAACTGAAGTCGGCTTGGTTGCAAAGCGAGCTGTCTGGTATTTTCTCTAAGCATTTTCGGACGTGTTCCCAAAGTTACCAAAAACCGAACGATCGGCGATCGAACGGTTTTTGGTCACTTTGGGAGTGAGATCGTGAGTTTAGGCTTGGTGACAACACGCGAGACAACACTAAGTATTTTCAGACGTGTTCCCAAAGTGACAAAAAACCGAACGATCAGCGATCGAACGGTTTTTGGTCACTTTGGGAGTGAGATCATGAGTTTAGGCTTGGTGACAACACGCGAGACAACACTCAGTATTTTCAGACGTGTTCCCAAAGTGACAAAAAAACCGAACGATCGGCGATCGAACGGTTTTTGGTCACTTTGGGAGTGAGATCGTGAGTTTAGGCTTGGTGACAACACGCGAGACAACACTAAGTATTACAGTCTGAAAATGCTTAGAGAACTAGAACACGTCTGGAAATACTTAGAGAAAATATTTACTGTCTGATTTGTTAAATATGCATTTTTAACTAAAGGCGGAAGGCTTTCTCTCCGGGACGTGTGCCCCTGTCCAGCGAAATAAAGATCTCCAAGATTGTATACGAATCTGAGTAATCTTTTGCTTCAAAATATCATCACATATTCCTACTTAGTATGTGGGTACCCGTTTCGCAAAGAATGAAAATCCATAGCGCAACTATTGCGGGTTTCAAATTCCTTAAATTCCACCCGCTTCCGCCAAATGAACGCGTCAGCCCACAACGAGATGTGTGGTTGACCGTTCAGTATGTGCAATTTGTTTAGGGAAAACAACGCATACGAAATATTATTTTTGCTAACGCTTCCCTCATCCGTTGCCCAGGCTCTCTTGCAAACGAGCGCGCGAATGAGGGAAGAAACGCCTAGCGGAAACGTGGACGCGGATGCCATCCGCGTTTCCGCTCGAGAGGAGAAATTGTACTGCCAAACGGTCAGTATGTGTTTATTATGCTTGTATGATATGCGTGATATGTTCATGCGGTGCAGGATGCGTCCATGTTGGGCGTGAGTCGAGTTGGCTGGCTCGAATCACGCCCATTACCCCCCCTCACAAGAACCGTCCCCCGTCCAG
>LGRX02000835.1:0-16694 GCA_001247695.2 Cymbomonas tetramitiformis
CCCTCACACTCAGCCCCCCAGCCTTAAATCGGACACCCCCTGTACCATCTCAGGCGAACTTCGATGCCAACCGACCCATGGCGTTGATACAAAGTCAAACACATCCCGACGGATGTACTTTACCACCCACCACCCCATCTTACCATTCCCACTCACCCTTAAGCCAGCCGCCCCTAGCATGGTTTTCAGTCCGTAGGGCGCCCGTAGGACGGCAGTAGCACGCCTGTAGCATGCCAGTAATATGTCCTTAGCACATGTCCTAACTGGAACGCCCATAGTTAAGGCCCATATATGCACGTGCTACCGACGTTCTGCCGCCGTGCTAACGGCGTGCTAAGCTCAGACGTGCTAACACATAATAGGAATATTCCTCAAAAGATTCTCCTGCTAGCATGCCGTTAGCACGTCGTTAGAGGTCATATGTATATATATATGTGTATAATTACTATGACCTCTAACGGCGTGCTAACGGCATGCTAACATAAGAATCTTTCCAGGAATATTCCTATTATGTGTTAGCACGTCTGAGCTTAGCACGCCGTTAGCACGGCGGTAACACGTGCATATATGGGCCTTAACTATGGGCGTTCCAGTTAGGACATGTGCTAAGGACATATTACTGGCATGCTACGGGCGTGCTACTGCCGTGCTACGGGCGTCCTACGGACTGAAAACCATGCTAAAGGCATGCTAAACACGGACGTGCTAACACGCCGGAGGAATATTCCCTAACAGATTCGCTTCTTTAGTATGTCTTTAGCATGCGATGTTCCAGTTAGCACACGTTCTAAGGACATATTACGGCCGTACTACGGCCATGCTACTGCCGTGCTACGGGCGTGCTACAGGCGTGTAACGGGCGTGTTACCGGCGTGCTACGAGACAGTTTAGCATGCTACAAGCATGCTAAACTCGGAAATTATGACACATCTGAAGAAGATTCCTCAAAAGAATCTATTCCGTAGCATGTCGTTAGCCTGTTATGCTCATCCTAGTGACGTGCTACCTAACGAAGGTCTTTCGGACCTCCTATACTCCAATTACTATGAAGGTAGGGGGAGGGGGGAGGGGGGGTCGCGGGGTAATAGGGTTGCAATGCCCCGAAAAGGAGAGCATTTCTCCGCGCTACGTGAAGAATCGGCTCGCCAAGTTCCCCCCAATGCATCCGAGGACGAGGTCGTGCTTGCGCCCGCAAGAACACCTCGTACGGCCCCGGGCCACCGTGGCCTTTCCCTCCAACAACAACAACAACGACCAGTGGACAAAAGCAATGTGCCACGACTATCCCGCCAGGCCATGCGTAACCCAGCTCCTCACCCAGTACCCTCGACACCACATCCAAGTTTGGTGAATGGTACCACCTCCCGCCCAAGTAGGCCGGCAACGGCACTTGTTGCCTGCGAGACTGTTGGTCGTCCGGAGGGTTTCCGGTTGGGTCGCCTTTTCGAGAAGCCCACGAAGGAGCTTCGAGTCAGCCAATGGGCGGAAACCACGGTGGCGTGTGTATATGATCCAAGGTGAGTGCTTTACCCTATAGTTTTAGCATTCCTTTCGAGATGCACGGGTCGCGTACAGGCAACCACGGCATGCATGTTTCAAAAAGTCGTACTATATGGTTTGTAGGATGCCGTATATAGTGCTCGGGAATATTGAAGGCCTATTTAAGGGCTCGCGTGTGAACCTGGCGAGGTGACCCCCCCCCCTAGGAATGTTTGCATGTCGGCGTTAGGGTCCCTTTAGGACGCCGTCGGCATGCTAACGGCAGTATAAGTGCGTGCTATCTCCAGGCTCGGCCACGACTCCCCGCTGCCCGCCTCGCCTTCGCCACTCCCCGAGCCGATGGGCGAACTCACCGACGACACCACCCCCCCCGGTCCCCGTCCTTGAGAGAGGGCGAATCTGACTCTTTATGCATGATGGAGGTCGATGCCGAGCCGCAGGTCGCCGACCTCTTCATGGGCCATAACGATGCCAAATTGGCGAGGTGCGTCCCTACTCGTGATGTTATCGCCGGGCGTTAGTATATTGTTAGCACGCCTGTAGCATACCAAACGTATCCTAACGACATACTATCCGCAGGTCGGTGTCGACGGAGATCCAGGCCGAACATGTGTGCATGACGCCTTTAGAGATGGCATGGAAGCTGCGAGACGACGCACATGAAAAGGCAATACGGGAGGGACCGGAACTGCGAGAAGATGGAGTCTTGCTATGTGATTGTGGCATGTGCTATGGCACGGCGTCGTGGTGGGGTAAAACAACCGTATGGCGTCACCGGAAGCTATTTAAAAGGATTCGCCGCGCACGTGCCTACGCGGATGCGGTAGATGTCTCCGTACCGGATGTGCGTATGGACATGGCTTTGGACGATGACCCCGAGACGACCGAGCTCCCCGACCACTCTCCGCGTCATGGGGATGTGAACCTGGCGAGGTGACCCCCCTTCCCCCCCCTAGGAATGTTTGCATGTCGGCGTTAGGGTCCCTTTAAGACGCCGTCAGCATGCCGGCTAACGGCAGTATAAGTGCGTGCTATCTCCAGGCTCGGCCACGACTCCCCGCTGCCCGCCTCGCCTTCGCCACTCCCCGAGCAGGTTCAAGTGGACGATCGTGAGGTAGCGGATTCCGACCGCTCCGACGATCCGACGATCCACGAGGAGGATTTGGAAAGTTTCGACGATGACCGCTCCTATAGCGATGATTTCGCATCATGCCAAGGCGAAAACTTTGAGGAATGCGGGGATCCATTTGCCGAGGTTGAGGGTGATGACATTGGCGAAGCCGGATCTATGAAAGGCGACGACGATCGGATGGATGCAGACGATGCGATCATGGACGACATGAGAACAGCGACGGCCGAGTCGATCGCAGGGATCAAGAGGTTGATGGCCGGGCAGCAAGAGGTGAGCACATATGTGTTGGCATGCTGATAGCATACAGACAGTATGCCTTTAGCATGATCCAAGTGTGCTAGGGACGCACTGTGACACCGATTGTTATATAATGATCACGGCGTTCGATGGTGACCACCCGCAGGAGATGGACGCGAACCCCGTGGCAGACCCGCGCCACCCACCGATTAACTCCTTCAAGATGCTTCTCGACCTCTTGGAATGGAACACCGAAGGCAAGATGTCGCGAGACTCGTTTGACAAGCTCCTCGCCATCATTCATTCATGAACATTTCGGAACACATTTGGGAACCTTTCCAACGAACTTCAAAGCCGCATGGAAACAGTTCGAAGTGTTCGACGCCCCCTGCAACAGGGTTGACTTATGTGTGAAAGGATGCGTGTTCTTCGAGGGAGAGTACGCCACCGCCGACGTGTGCCCGAAGTGCAATGAGCCCCGGTGGGAGGCATTGGGCGAGATGGGGGAAGTGGACGCGGGGAAGGCCAAGAAAGCGCGATCACAATTCTTTTGGTGGAATGTTGCGGACTTGCTGAGACGTGTGTACGCAAATCCATACACCGCGGAGATGATGCTCGCTCACTCCAGGCACGTTCCACCGGCAGACGGATCGGTGCGCACTATCTGGGGTAAGTCTTCCACACAGTACCCCGTTATCATGTGGTTAGCATGTAAACGACGTCTTACGCCTGTCGATAGCGTGTGTTTAGCATGTCTAACTCATTTACACGTGTTCTATGCCTTCATCAGATGGTAAGGAATGGCAGGAGCGGAAGAACGTGCGACACGTCGATTTTTTTCAAGGAGGCCAGGAACGTGAGCATTCTGTTGAGTGCGGATGGGGCGGCTTTGTGGCAAAACAAAATGGGGGTGTTCCCTATCTACTTTCAAATCTTGAACCTACCTCCGGAGCTTCGCACGAAGTATGAGAACATGGAGGTATACGGAATCATTGAAGCACAGCACCCTGCGAACTCCCAATTACTGTATGGCAAGCTGGTGGATGAGCTCGTGGAGTTGTGGGACGAAGGCTTTGTGTGTTGGGACTCATACACCGACGAGCACGTGCGGTTGAAGGTCATGCTCTTTGCCATACTCATGGACTATAAGGGAGCGGTTGATGCCGCACAAGTCATGGACGTCGGTTCGTACGCTGGGTGCCTAGTATGCAAGATCCGGGGGACATTCGCAACATGTTTGCACAAGATGGTGTACATGTTCAGCAAGCAAGATCCACCAGGTATGTATATAGCACGTTCTTAGCATACTATCGGTATCGTACGAACATGCTAAAGGCATGCTATCCGTATCATGAATGCATTCTGGACGTATGTTTGACGATTTCTTTGTTCTCACTTCGGCTTAGGCACTCAACCGTTGCGCACGGACGCCGAGTACAAACGTC
This sequence comes from Cymbomonas tetramitiformis, assembly GCA_001247695.2. Taxonomy (NCBI): domain Eukaryota; kingdom Viridiplantae; phylum Chlorophyta; class Pyramimonadophyceae; order Pyramimonadales; family Pyramimonadaceae; genus Cymbomonas; species Cymbomonas tetramitiformis. The sequence goes on from LGRX02000835.1 coordinate 4,315, forward strand.
ATGGCGCAAGGCACGAAGATCTACGGGATAGTGGAGACCCAGAACTTTCGGGCGCGACCTTGGAGGAGAGCATGAGAAAGACGGGCGTGAAGTTCTTGAGCGTGTTTACTCGGTTGGTTTACTTCAAGCTCTACCGTGATTTCATCCTGGATGGCATGCATGACATCATGAACTTAGCGAACAGGATTGCCGCATCATTGCTCGGGGTCGACTTCACCGACGCCGTCCGCCAGCAAGCGAGAGAGGATGGTGTCCACCCCACGTGGCATGCCACAACCAAGGTGAAGAATAGTAAAGGTAGGCAACTATTCGCGTGTTAGCATGTTCATAGGGTTGTGTTAGGTTGTTGTGGCAATATTACCGACAGCCTAAACGCATGCTAACAGTATTTTCATGTTTTTTTAATTGTGCCGCAGGGGCGGAGGTTTTGGTGTACAAGATGACGCATGGACCTTTCGCGATTCCACCCGCCCTAACAAAACGTCCACCACGAAGCGATGTTTGGAGACCGCGCGCTTGTTTTTGCGGAGCATCAGGGCGACGGAGGGATGGGGGCGTGGTCACTTACGATTGCTACAAACTACCGCCGATAAGAAAGCCGCCAAGCACATTCGGGCTCATGACGGTTTGAAGCTCGTGCAAAACGGTACCATGGCGACAGTCTGCGCTTGGCCACGAGATTACGGGCAGCCCGCCAATCCATTGGCGAAGATAGTGGGCCGAATGACCATGATCGTGCGGGAGCTGACGACGAAACAAGTGCGGCCTCAGGTAATCTGTTAGCATGTCGTTAGTAGGTAAGCATGATACCGTTAGCACGTTAAGCACAATATATGGGCGTCCTAACATACTGCTATGTGCAGGATATGGGGCTACTTGCACGAGAAATAGAGCTATTTTTCAAGGACTTGGAGGCGGCCGGACCAGCGTATATGTGGTGTGTTATTAACACTCACATGTTTTCTCACATGGTCACGCAACTTGAGAAGTATGGTCCAATGCGGGAAGTGTGGATGTACGCCTTTGAGTCCTTGAACGGCCACATCAAATCCCTAGCGAGGAGCAACTCCATGCCCGTTCCAGCCATAATGAATTACTTCAGTCGCGTGAAGCTGTTGCGTCTGGTGCGTGGGATAATCACTTTCATTACGGCAGGCGTCTCCACCCGGGTGCCGGCGGCCGTGACCATGGGGAGCCGCGGGGCGATTGCGGTTGAGGTATCGGCTAGGGGGAAGCGGGTGGTCTTGCGAGATGATGAAATCCAACACATCAAGGTTTGGATGCGCACTCACATTCCGGCGTATGGAGACCTGGTGGAGAGATGGGAGAAGTATGCGGAGGACGCGCGCAGGTGATCCCATCATTTCCTGAGCAGTTGTTGGCCCTGTACGTTCTGACGCCGCTATTACGTCGCTAGTACGCCTTTAGCATACTAACGACAATATATGACTGTGCACAGATGGAATGCCAAGATGCGGGCGCGAAACAAAAAACACAGGCTCGCGGCTTCTACAAAGGAGGGTAAGCCTGAGCACATACGCGAACCCGTATTTGGAGCATATGCGGATCCGACAGAATGGCTGGGCCGAAAGTTCACAAAGGACGAGATGTTGCTCATGGCGGGGCCGGCACCGGTTTGCTATAGTTTCGCGCACATTAAGATCGGCGACGCCCATTACCGCACGGCTACGACCGATCGGAATAAGCGCACCGTGCATAGCTATTTTCGTACGTTCTTCGTGAATGAGGAAATGGACAGTGATGGGAACGTAATCTTCAACGAGAAGGGGGAGCCAAAAACCGATGAAATCGACAGGTGAGGAAGCAACGACAATGTATCGTGCAGTTATGATGTCTTTAGTGTTTCGGTAGCATGTGATTAGCACAAGGATACCATCCTAGCCGCATATTAAGGGCATTTGGACCAGCAATGGTGGTTTTCACAATCGTGGGCTTGGCGAAATGCAGGCACGGCCGCATTACCAAAATACTGCGAGTGGAGATTGCTGGAGAGTTGTACACCTTACTCAAGTGCGATTGGCTTGCAAAGCCGACCGAGAAACAGATCAAGGCCTACCGTCTACGAAACTCCATTCTCGGCCCGGATGATTTGACTAGGACGGTCTACACCTTCAACCCGCACGTTGACCCAGCAGCCTTTGAGCACAAGGAGCCATTCATATTACCCAATCGAGTAGAACAACAAGTTGTTATTGTGCCACATCCGTGCATGGAGACCGCCGTTATTCTCGACCCAACGGCCGACTTCTTTGAGTGCATAGGATAACATTAGAATGTTAAATGTGTGATAATGACATCCTAACATTGACGTGCTATCAGCGTCCTAAGAACATGCTAGCGACATACTAACGTCCCTACCTTTCCGAGGAATTCCGCTCGCTTACCACCTGACCCGAATCGCATCATACTCCGTGGCATATCCTTCCCCTGCCCTTCTAATCACCATATAACATGTTCCTCGTGATCTACGCACCCCCACATGCCTCACCACTCACTACCCCTCAAGTTGGCGCGAACACATGCTTAAGGCGCAGTGGCTTTAGCATGCCTTTAGAGTGTCTGATGTGTGATAATGACATGCTAACGCTGACGTGCTATCGGCGTCCTAAGAACATGCTAGCGACATACTAACGTCCCTACCTTTCCGAGGAATTCCGCTCGCTTACCACCTGACCCGAATCGCATCATACTCCGTGGCATATCCTTCCCCTGCCCTTCTAATAACCATATAACATGTTCCTGGTGATCTACGCACCCCCACATGCCTCACCACTCACTACCCCTCAAGTTGGCGCGAACACATGCTTAAGGCGCAGTGGCGTTAGCATGCCTTTAGCATGGACATGCTAACACACCTATGGGGCTTTAGCATGCCGTTAGCACGCATGCTAACACCTATCTGGCGTTAGCATGTCATAGCATGTCCATGGCACGCGTTTAGCATGTCGTTAGCAGCATACTAACGTTTTCCAGGACCGTAGGGTCGGTCATGGCAATTCTCGACGGCTTCGACGGTGCCCACGGAGATGGTTTACCTGCAGTGGGCACAAAGCGACAGGTCAAGATTGTGCCCCTACTTGGGGCCCAGCTCCGTACCCGTTGGGGCTAGTGTGGGTCGGGACGGGTCCCACGCGTGGTACCCCTCGACTCTAGCAACTTACCAGCAAGTCGCCGAGCTGCTGTTCGAACACGTGTAGCATTGCGAGGTTGCGGAGGCGCAACAAGCCAGCCCCGATTGACCTTAAACTCTCTTGCAAAATTCCGACAATGCGCTGACCAGTTGCCAACACAAATCGATTTGTGTAAGCGTTGGACCAAGTTGCTCAATATGTGCATCAAGTCCAAAAGGTACATGTATATGACGTTGAAGTACACCAATCTGGAGAACGCGCAAGGAGTTTTCACACCAAACTTCTTGAAACTATCTTGTAACTGCTCTTTGGAAGCGCCGTTCTTCGCCATGCCTTTGTGCAACTGCTGTATTTGTCGGACACGTTCATCGGTGTGGAGGTCAGTCTCGGTATCGCCACCTGGGTAAGTAAGTGTACAATCCATAATGAATTGGGGCAGATTGGGGGCGGGCTGTTGGCGGTACGGGGGCGGATTGAGGGCGAAAGAGGGGCGGGGCCAGGGCGGGACTCGGACAGTGCTTAGTAAGCACCAACGCTCCTATCACAAACTTCTCGGTAAACGAGACAGGTACAAGACGGTGGCGGGATGGAGGCCGCACGCCGGACCGACATGGGACCAGCATAGGACCGATCTATATGAGTATGATTGTACATCCAAGAATGGGCGGACCTCGTCGCTTTTGGAACTTCTCCAGAAATATCGTTTTCCCCATCTTGCTTTTCCCCCTTCCAATGCCGTTGATCAGGCACTTCAAGCATCCCATAATGGCAGTCGCAGCCATTCGTCGGGATGCGTCCACAAGGCCAACGTAATCCATGAGTACCGCGTACACCATGCATCGAACTGTAAATGGTTCTTTCTCGATGACGTCGAAAACCGTATGACCAGTGGACCACAGTACCTCTAGCTCATCCACCAGGTGGTCGTAAAAGAGCGAAGTGTCCTTGCAAGGTCCCAATTGGGCTTGCCCTCCGCAATCCCATACGTGAACACGTGCTTGTGTCGTTCTTCCCCGGGCATGTTGCCAATCGTGAAGCAAATGGGCATGATGCTGGATAGCTGATCGTTGAACGGGTTGATTCCATCCGCGCAAAGAATAATCCATAGATTCCGGCGGTCCGCGAAGAATCTGGGGAACTTCTGGACCAAAGCTCGGAGAGCAGGAGAATCTGCATTCGCAAGGCCGGGTCCAATGTCATTTCCCCATGGGTCCGGCAATTCGCCCTCAAATGTACCACATACCGAACCAACTATAATATCAAACTAATCGCCGATTGAGCTAGGATGACGAGAGATGGGTCCCACAGGTTTCCCTATACAGGGCGGGATAAGGGACCGATAGGGACGGGAAAGGTACTATGGGACACTCAACAGGGCTGAGCAATTTTACATGATTCGCACCATGTATCCCGGTGACTTTGTCTGGTTGTTCGTCAGGAAGCTTGGTCGCATCGAAGCTCCGCACCATCGCGGCAGATTCTGGACAGAGGAAGATGTACTCCAGCAGTGATTCCAAAGGCCAGTATCTTAAAATAGATCTTGCTCGACCGTTCGTTCTCACCCCGTCGTGTTCTTTTCCCAACCGATACCTCGAAGTCTTACACTTTGGACATTTGTCGAGCTCGCTGTGTTCACCCTTGTACATGATGCAGCCCTTGATGCACACGTGCACCTCATTGTACGCTCCGTAGAAGGGTTTAAACCGCTTCAATGTCTCGGGGAACGTGAGAGGAAGGACTTGCCGTTCTTCGTTGTTAAGGAGCCTTCCCCGGACGATGTCGAGAATAGATGCAAAGATGGACTGAGTCCCGTTGTGCTCGACCTGCATCTCCAAAAGGTCAAGTAACAGTCCGTTGATCTTGGTAATGTCCTGCAGGGCGCCAACACTTCATCAGTCCATCCGCGCTTGGTACTAGAAGGATGCATGTGTAAAGTCATGGGGCAATATGGGTCCCCATCCGGTACCATACATGGGACCGGGCCGTTCACACATACAGGTCCCGTATCGGTCCCATGTGGGTACCTTAACTTGCAAGCAGCACTCACTACTGTAACCGTACGAGGCGGTATGTACTGGTCCTAGACCGGTACCACGTCCCGTACCGATAGTTCCCCCACATGTTCCCAATGGGTACCACATCCTGAACACCGCACTCACCACATCGCCTTCGCCATCGGAATCATCCGCAGAGTCGTCGGTAAGCTCTTCGGCATCTTCATCCTCCTCGCCACCGCCTTCCCCGTCGCCGCTGTCGTCTCCGGATGACGATTCGCCATCATCATCACGTAGTTGTTTCCCAAACCCCAAGTCCTCGATGTGTTTCGCCAACGCTTCAAAGTTGGATATCACCTCGGCTTCCCGAGGGGTATGGTCACGATCCGCACCGCCCATCTCATCATCTCGGGGAGATGATCGCTCATTCTCTTCTTCGAACTCCTGTTGCGGAATGAATACACCATATTGTTTGACATGTCGGAGAATTTGACGGCGGCCAAGTTCACGTGTCGTAAGCCCTCGGTGGTGGCATTGATTACACGGACAAATGCCACACTCTGAAACGTAGCGTCCAGGGCGGCTTCCTTGTATGCCCTGTGGAGTCGCCATCTATCGTCACATAGACAAGTGCCAAACCATTTTATCCAGCATGTTGCAGGTAGAACGCCTGCAAAAGGTCGTACACGCTGGGGTGAGTAAGTGTTTAAAGCGAGCAGTACTATACGGGGGCGGGGTCTCGGACCGATAGGAATCACTCAGTCCATAACCGGTCCCGAACCCCGGACCCGTAGGAACCATGCCTTGGACCCCACACGGACCCGTCGGTACCATGTCTGGGACCCCACATGGACCCGTCGGTACCATGCCTTGGACCCCACACGGACCCCACACGGACCCGTTCGGAATCCACCGCAGCAAGACGCCGCAACCCTAATAAACCCTATGGTCCCATAGGTGGAACACAGCCCGCCCCTATGGGGTAAAGTAAAAAACAACTGGGTCTAGGGCGTGGGTCCAGGTCCATGTGGTCTAAAAATGTCTGACCATGCATGGACCTCGCATGGACTTGCCAAATAACCCGTTGAACCACTGTGGGACCGACGGCATGGACCCGTAATGAAGCCTATGGGACCGACGCACAGGTGTTTTTGCCTTTTTTTGCTTAAAAAAGTGCATTTTGGGGTTACGCGTTACACATGGACCTCGCTTGGACCGACCAGTGTTAAAGGCTCGCTCTTACCCTGCCCCCGTGAGGATTAGCGGGTCCCCGAGATTTTACAAAAAAACAATTGGGTCTAGGCGTGGGTCCGGGTCCATGTGGTGCAAAAATGTCTGACCATGCATGGACCTCGCATGGACTTGCGTCGGACCACACATGGACCGACGGCATGGACCCGTAATGAAGCCTATGGGACCGACGCACAGTTTCACATTTTTGGGGATTCGAGTCACATGGACCTCACGTGGACCTATCTAAAGAACGTCGGCGAGGCAAGCAGCGGTGTAAAGAATTCCTCGTTGAGAGATAGCGAAAATCGACCCAAAAATCGAAAAAAACAAAATTTGGGCACTAAAAGGGGCAGGTTGATTGCAATATATCCTGCCAAACAAAAAAGCAAAAATGTTTTTTTCCCGTGAGATATCGGCATTTTTGTGCGTGCGATTTTTTCAAATCGAACTAAAGGGAAAAAATCGAAGAACAGGTGCTCTGTGGGAATGCTTTCCTGTTCCAGCGAACGGTGCAATTGACGGACCAGATGAACCCCCCAGTCTTAATCGGACGGTCTCCATGAGTTACTGAAACTCAAAATGGCATGAAGGCGTGGGTGGGCACCCACAACGCCCCTTGTGCACTACCCGCGTCGTCCATCGTGCCACCTGCACGGGGAACTGCCAGTAGAACACAAGGGGAATCGTGGGTGCCCATGCCTCCAAGGGGAATCGAACCCCTCACCCTCACGTGAAACGCGTTCGGCTTACCAACATTTGACCACTCGGCCAAGCACCCACGATGATGGAAATTCGCCGCACGGCAGCAATTTTATTCATAAAACCGCATGCCCTACCGAGAGCACTCTGAAACGAACTAGAAAAGAAAAAAAGAAATTGAGACCTGCAAATTTGAAATCGCAGCCCACCATGTACCGATACAGAGACAGTCCCATGCGAGTTGACTCGATCGCGTGGACCGACGTTGGACCTCGATGGAACCAATGCTGTCCACCTTGGTACAATGCCTCGCCTGGCGGCGCAGAAAGTCAAAGAACTTTGAATTCTTTGAAGACCTTCGTTCCTCGCACTACCGCCTCACAACCTCAGTCCTCACAGCCTCACGCACAACCTCCGTCCGTCCACGCAGCACAGACATCGATGGGACCTTCACGCAAGACACGCAGCAAAGACGAGAAGAAACTGTCTTCCCGGCAGACGACCCTCCCTCAGTCTGGAAACACCCAGCTGGGGGAGCTCATGCGCCAGTTTGCAGCCCAGCAGCAAGAAATGCAGGGTCTCCGGCAGCAGCTGGCAGCAGGGCTTGCTGGTGCTGCTGCTGTGCCTGCGCAGCACCCGGCCGTCAAGGTGGAAGCGGGTGCTACAGGCAGCGCGCCTGGCGATGCGGGGGGGGGTCTTCCACACGACAAAGGAAGCCCCCCAGCATCTCGTGAAGTCATTGCAGCGGTCGACAAATTTAGTTTGCGGAAATAATTTAAGAAGTGGAGTATGGGCCCCTGGATGCACCATCTCCACGCTGGAGGAAGAGAGCCTGGACGAAGCCGTTGAGGCGATCAAAACGGCGACGCCAGGCTTCTCGTACGAATGCGTGCGGGATTACATAAAAAACCGACTGACATATATGAAATGTCAGACCACCACCTTGGGGAGGTGGAAGCTAAAGACCACAAAAGAATGCCCGACGGGTTTTTTCCAGCGTTTTGACGGCCCGGCCCGCGGCGTCCGGGTGGCATCGGACGCCACCGGCGAGCTGCCCGGCAAGAAGACCACCGAGACGGTGCTGAATTACTTCGACGCCGGGCAGCCCACGGAGGGGCCCCTCTTTGAAGCCTTCTGGGCACTGGAGGGGGTGCAGTACGTCAAGCCCGCCGACGTGCAGCCCGCCAACTTGGGGAAGCCCGCCGCCGGGCTGGACAAGGATCAAGGGGAGAAGATCCCTGCCCCAGTCGCGCCCGAGAAGCAGGGCAAGGAGAAGAAGAGTTCGTTCGTGTGGCCACTGGTAAGCAAACATACCTGTTATGTTTTTTTACCCTGGACCCCTTTGTTTTAAGAGGGACGGTACAGGGGCCACGTTTAGCCCTCGTACCGAACCCACGCTGGACCGACCCACAGTGTGGTAGGGCCGCTCCAGCTGAACTGCAGTGTGTGAGTGTGGGTACGATGTCGCTGACTGCTATTGGTTTGGGGCTGGGTCGCAGGCGGATGACTCCACACTGGTGCTCGGGTCATTCGTCGCCGTGCACCGCATCCGCTCCAAATCCGTTACCCCCTTCCCCGAGGAGTTCGCCTCCTCACTCCTCGACTACGACAACGATCGGTTCGAGTTGTGTTACGGGGTGGTGGAGGGGGTCCCCGGGGGGAGCAGTGTGAATATTGCCAAGGGGGGCAAAATCCCCAAGGACGTCGTGGAGGTTTTGCTCAAGTTCGGAGTAAAACCTTCCCCCCACGACGAGAACGACGAGGCCGGGGACCATCACGACCGCATCCTTGCGATGCACGAGTTATCCATCACGAAGTTGCTCGCTCTCCCCCTCCAACTCAGAAAAAAAAATAAACAAAACAGAACTCCAGCACGACGCCAAGTCGATAATGGAGGCAGGCATCCTGGTGTGGTGAGTAACCCTTCAGTTCACACGTTTTGCCCTCTGTAAACCTGGGCCCGTTTACCTCTGTAAACCTGGGTCCCGCACGGTCCGGTGTTCTGCCCGCACCCCGCCCCCGTATGTCCTGTATGGTCCCACGTGTCGCCCCAACCCCGCCCCAGTATACTCTGTGTACTGTATTGAGGTGTGGTGTGTCTACGTATGCAGGTTGCCAGTCAGTAACGTCAAGCTCAGCAAAAATGCCTCTAAGGTATTTGCTGGTATGAAGGTGCAGAGCGCCAAGGAAGCTTCCGAACGAAGTACTGCCAGCCACGCCGCCAAGGCGGCCCGCAAAAAGGCGGCAAAGGAGATGCTCGGCAAGGCCAAGAGGAAAGCGGATGGGGGCGACGAAGCCGAGAAAAAGAAGAGGAAAAAGGGCAAGGCAGCTGTAACGGAGGAGGCCGAGGAGGCCGAGCACGCCGAGCAGGCCGGGGAGGTGGTGGAGGACATGGAGGCGTCCGGGGATGGTCATGGGAACACTGACTCTCACCCCCCATAAGGGGGGAGGTCAGTGGTGCCCTGTGTCACCCCTCGCCTGCTCGGATGTCACTTGCAGTGCCTGCTGTCTATCTCCGCTCGTGTGGCAGTGTCACGGTCCGTCCGCTAGCTTAAAACTGTGTATCTCCCAGTTTAATGCGACTTTAGCCGAACCGAGAAACCCGCCTCACTGCCTTGACATTTCACAGTGCAAGCTTATATACTATATTATCAGCTTTCACATAAGGTCTGGACCCACCTACGTTCAGTGGTGTTTTTCTTGTATTCCGTCCGCTTCGCGCCCTGCGACTCTATCCGACACTTCAAACCGACATTTTTACCGACACTTCAAACCGACACTTCAAACCGACATTTTTACCGACATTCGACCTCCTTGCTTTCGCATAGGTCACCCTATACCGACATTTTTATTACCGACATTTACCGACACTACAGCGCACTTTTTTTGTGCGTTTCCGATCAACTGGACCGACATTACTTTTTACCCGACATGGCTTCCGCCCGACGTGAGACAGTTGGTTCCGCGCTTCGTGCTGCGCGTGCACGCACTGGTGCTTCACCATCCCCGTCACCGACGGCTTCGCACTCTACGCCATCTTCGAGTGCCCGACCCCGCCGCATCGTGGGGACTTCGTCCTTGCGTGCGAAACCGATATCGACGATTGAGGCTCCATCAGCTTTTGATTTCTTCAATGACCCCGACATTTTGGTGACTACGCCTGTGGAGGAGGGCCGCGAGGAGGAATTTCGGGACCAACTTTCTTACGCTTTTACGTATGGAAGTGACCTCGTGAGCTTCCTCAAGTCCACTGGTTTCAAACTTCCCGCTGGCTACACCCTTGACAACGACACTGCCGACGCTGACTTCGCTGCCTTCACCTCTGGACTGGCTCACGTCATGTTCCCGATCTCGTACGCGTAGGCGGCCAAGCTGCTTGACCTGGAGCACGACTACGAGTTCTACCACTCTACTGTGAACGAGATCTTGTTCTGCCTCCTGCCTCACCCCCTTCGTGGTAACGCATTATCTGTCTACCACGAGTGTGCGCGCACCCATCCCGCTGCCGGCCGCTATGCACTCCAGCGACTTCGCTACGAGGTCGAGGGCGTGCCCGACGCCGATGGTATGCGCTACTGGACCCAGATGAGGGCCATCGTCCTCTCTGAGACCGTAGACCCAGCTCCACAGCTGGCTACGATTCGACGCCTTTGTGAACGTCACCACAAGCTCAAGCCTGCGTACTCCGACTCCGACCGCGTTGCTGACCTCTGGCACATCCTGTCCGAGTCCGCCAAGAAGAGTCCGTACGTCGCCCCACTGTACCTGGTGGTGCTCCGCGAGTTACGGTCAGGTCATCTCTTTACTTTTGACCGCCTCGCGCTCCGCATCCGTCTCGCATTTAGGGACGAAAGCCCCCTGGCCACACTTTCGTCCCTGCCGACCCCCGACACTCGCTCCGAGGGTTCTGGGTACCGCCCTAAGACCGCCACCCAGAAGCCCCAGACCCCTGACCCGCCCGGCCGCCCTACGGCCATGGCACTCCGCGCGAAGAAGCAGTCCGACACGCCGCTTGATGGGAAGTGGGTGGCCGAGACCCCCACTGCCTTATACCTTAAGTGGTCTGGTACAGGTTATCCGTGTGCTGTCTGTTTCCGCATGTGGGGCGTCACAGATGCTCATCCCGACACTCGTGGTGCTTGCCCCTACGTGTGCATCGAGGCCTTCGCCAACAACAAGCACCTCGTCACGTCCAAGCCGGCTCAGCCTCGCCCGTCTCTCGACCCGCCGTCTGCTGACACCACCCCTGCCCCACCTGCTGTGCCCGCTGTTGACGCAGCTGTTGACGCAGCATTCCGGTCCGTGCGGCTCTTGCCGCCTGCACCTTGTGGTGGTGACGAGATTGACGATGACGACGGCGATGCTCTGGTGGTGCCTACGGCTGAGGACCTTGCTCCACCGCTGCCGGATGAGCCCGTTGGTGCCGCCCTGGCCTTCCAGGACGAGGACACCGACTGGCCGGCACTTCGATCTTCGCCTGTTTGGGTGCCGCACATTCCAGGAGCTGGAGTCGTGATTGGCACTCAGCTCAAAACCCTAGATTGAGACCCCTAAATTGGCACATCACGAGTTGCCTAGTGGCTAGGGACCTTACATTTCTTCTAGCCGCCTGCCCGGGAGTACCGGCTGGCCCTGCAGTGCACCTCCCACCTTCGGGGTGAGGTGGTGTCATGGGAACACTGACTCTCACCCCCCATAAGGGGGGAGGTCAGTGGTGCCCTGTGTCACCCCTCGCCTGCTCGGATGTCACTTGCAGTGCCTGCTGTCTATCTCCGCTCGTGTGGCAGTGTCACGGTCCGTCCGCTAGCTTAAAACTGTGTATCTCCCAGTTTAATGCGACTTTAGCCGAACCGAGAAACCCGCCTCACTGCCTTGACATTTCACAGTGCAAGCTTATATACTATATTATCAGCTTTCACATAAGATGGCGGGGATGGTGATGAGAATGGTGATGGGCCCTCGGATGGGAATGGAGAGGATACGCAAGACGAAGATGCGCAAGACGAGGAGGGGGCAAGGGCAGGGTATGATAGTGGTGACGAAGAATAGCAATCATTTTGTGTAGAACTGCCGTACTGTTTTTGCCGTCCTGACCACTTCACTTGTAAATATTGTTTATAATTGCATTGTATACTAAAATAATCATATGGACCCGCTGAATAACCATATGGACCCACAAAATAATCGCATGGACCCGCTTGTTGATCACATGGACCCGTTTTACAATCGTATGGACCCGCTTAATACCCACACGAACCCGCCGAATAATCGTATGGACCCACAAAATGATCACATGGACCCG
>LGRX02000836.1:0-10206 GCA_001247695.2 Cymbomonas tetramitiformis
GTCTTTGAACCTTATGAGTATGGAAACCGACTTTTCCTACGTAAGAGATTTTGAAAAAATATTTATGAGGGACTTTTTGAAACATTTTTTGAAGGTCAGAGGCGGCCCGTCTTTGAACCCTATGAGTGTGGAGACCCACTTTTCCAACGTAAGAGATTTTGAAAAAATATTTATGAGGGAGTTTATGAAACATTTTTTAAAGGTCAGAGGCGGCCCGTTTTTGAACCTTATGAGTGTGGAGACCCACTTTTCCAACGTAAGAGATTTTGAAAACAATATTTATGAGGGACTTTTTGAAACGTTTTTTAAAGGTCAGAGGCGGCCCGTTTTTGAACCTTATGAGTGTGGAGACCCACTTTTCCAACGTATGAGATTTTGAAAAAATATTTATAAGTGAGTTTTTGAAACGTTTTTTGAAGGTCAGAGGCGGCCCGTCTTTGAACCTAATGAGTGTGGAGACCCACTTTTCCAACGTATGAGATTTTGGAAAAATATTTACGTATGAGTTTTTGAAAACTATTTACGAGGGAGTGTTTAAAACATTTTTTTAAGGTCAGAGGCGGCCCGTCTTTGAACCTTGTGCGTGCGGAAACCGATCTTTCTAACGTATGAGATTTTGAAAAAATATTTATGAGGGACTTTTTGAAACATTTTTTAAAGGTCAGAAGCGGCCCGTCTTTGAACCTTATGAGTGTGGAGACCCACTTTTCCAACGTATGAGATTTTGAAAACATAGTTATGAGGGACTTTTTGAAACGTTTTTTAAAGGTCAGAGGCGGCCCGTCTTTGAACCTTGTGCGTGCGGAAACCGATCTTTCTAACGTATGAGATTTTGAAAAAAATATTTATGAGGGAGTTTTTGAAACATTTTTTAAAGGTCAGAGGCGGCCCGTTTTTGAACCTTATGAGTGTGGAGACCCACTTTTCCAACGTATGACATTTTGAAAAAATATTTATAAGTGAGTTTTTGAAACGTTTTTTGAAGGTCAGAGGCGGCCCGTCTTTGAACCTTATGCATGCGGAAATCGATCTTTCTAACGTTAATACTCATGAAGGACTGGCTAAGCGTATGTGATGTAGGTGTCCGCTTAGAAATTAAAACTTCTACGTGTTTGCCCTTTTAATTTTCGTAACATTTTCATTAAAAAAGGTGGCACATTAGGTCATATTATGGATATATATAAGATAATGGGAATATGACCTAATGTGCCACCTTTTTCGATCCTCTGTCGGTATCTGCTTGTTCACCGTGATTAATCAGAATCATGGGCATATAAGGTACGGCGACTGAAGGACTAATCAATACTATCAAGAGTTTCTTTTTGATTTTGAAAAGAAACTTTCTATGTTATTGATTTCGATTAGATTCAAAGATCAGACTACCGAAGGACGATGGAACGATGGTATGCTATAAGGTACGGCGACCGAACGACTACTGAAGGACTAATCAATACTATCAAGAGTTTCTTTTCAAAATCAAAAAGAAACTTTCGATGATATCGATTTCAAACAGTATCAAAGATCGGACTACCAAATGACGATGAAAACGATACTTGAATTCGATGGTATGCTATAAGGTACGGCGACTGAAGGATTAATCAATACTATCAAGAGTTTCTTTTCAAAATCAAAAAGAAACTTTCTATGTTATTGATTTCAAACAGATTCAAAGATCAGACTACCGAAGGACGATGTATCAATGGTATGCTATAAGGTACGGCGACTGAACGACAACTGAAGGACTAATCAATACTATCAAGAGTTTCTTTTCAAAATCAAAAAGAAACTTTCTATGTTATTGATTTCAAACAGATTCAAAGATCAGACTACCGAAGGACGATGTATCAATGGTATGCTATAAGGTACGGCGACTGAAGACTGTTGATATACAATTGTGAACTATCTAAAAAGTTTTACATTATATTATATTGACGTTTCACTTGATCGGTAATTTGTACATGCGTCGGTAGAGCGACATATTTGCGACCGGTATGAATATGTTGATTAGTTGCATACATTTTATATTTCGTGGTTATATCATCATTTGGATATTCAATAGTCTCGATACAACCGTTAAATGTTTTTTTATTACCATTCAATACGTTAAGTGTAGATTTGTAAAATTGTTCGTTCATTGTTATACATATCATCAACATAATCTGTTTTTATTTCTACATCGACAAAATATTTTTTTGAAATTGTATTGATTGATATTATTTTTTTTTTCTGTGACATGAATATTTTTTGATAATTTTTTGAATATCCGATGAAGACCTTCGGCGGCCGAACGAGTAAAACTATCAATCATTCTTTTTGAAATTGAAAAGAAACAATCAAATGAGTAAAGTAACAAATGAAATTCAATGATCATCGAAGGCCGGCGAGATCTGAATGGTTTTAGGTTTTTTTGTTTCTATGTCGACAAAATATTTTTTTGAAATTGTATTGATTGATTTTATTTTTTTTCTGAGACATGAATATTTTTTGATAATTTTTAGGAAAATCAGACATCACAATAAAAGACTAGCTGAGCGTGTCGGGAGACACGCGACTGAGGGCGGGCATGGGTGGTAGGCAAGGCGGTTGTATGTAGGACACTTGGTATACAATTGTAGACTTGGGCCGTTCCAGCCTTCCGCAGTTTTCTCGTAATATGAAATACACTACGCATCAGTTCAGGATATGCTGATGCTGAGGGTTCAGAACTATATATACATTTGACGTAATATCTATGATAACAATATTGCGATATTATCATGTGCATGAAAACAGATTTCATTTGTTTTGACTCATCATACACCGAGGGGAAGGTGGGTCGGCCGACCATATCACTTAAATGGTTAGGGTGCGGCCCGAGCATATGTTCTCACCTGCCTATCAGGTGAGAACACGTGCTTGGGCGTATGGGGCTGTCAGGTTTTGAACCTGAGCTGACTGGGTATTGCCAACCAGATTTCAACCGCTCTTAAAATCTCGGCGTTCCAGCGCTGAGGCACAAGTCGTGCAAGCTCCGATCGTGGTGTGCTGTGTCACACGGGACTCAAACGGGATCTCAAGCCCGGCAGCTTGTGCTGCAGGCACGGGTCGCGCGGTGCAGTGCCCTCTCTATGCGAAACACCGTTCATATAAAGGAATAAACGGCACATCATGCAATGCTATATGTGGGGCAAGTGCTTGGCCTTAATACTTTTAAGGCGAGGCTCGGGTACATGACTTCGTGCCCGAGAGCGTGTACCCGAGCGCCGGGGCTGTCAGGTTTTTAACCTGAACTGACCGTGTTCTCATCGGTCAGACTGCAGCCCCTCTTATGATTGCAAGCACACCTTATATGTTCTTGTTACAGGTACACAGATGCTGTGCCGTGCCGCGTTAGGAGGGATCCCATAAAAGGTTGCTCGAGTGGAACACCAGGCAGCGTTATTCGTGCCCGGGGAATATTGAATGCTATCGAGATTCGAGTACATGTTCTCAGTTTGCAAACCGAGAACTTGGGGCTGTCGGGATTTGTACCTGGGACACTGCAGCCACTACAGCCTATACACTACACAACCAAAGGTGCAAGTGATATCTCAGCCTCGAACTGAGACCTCCGGACTGAGTGTCCAGCGCTCTGAATTGAGCTAATATCACAAAGAAGGATGCGTCTATGATCCGCAACGGAAACGCCTGCGCTCACGAACCCAGCTGGGATGCAGCAGAGCACCCTTGCAAGACAGGCGAGAGAAAGCCCTAAGCTAGAAGATAGGCGTACTCGTAAAGCGTGGAAGTAATATCTCAGAGTCACACTAAGACCTCCGAATGTAAAAACCGGCGCTCTTTTGAGCTAGTATCACCGAAAAGATGGCTTCCGAAGAAGGACCTGCAGCGGACTCGAAAGCAGTCACTGACGCTCAAAGGTACTGCAGAAAGTGCTTACGGCTCCGCGAACGTACCTGCCAGCGATATTTCCTGAACGGCCTAGCCGTGGAAGTGGGTGACAACTCAGAATCGAACTGAGACCTCTGGAAAAGGTTTCCAGCGCTCTTTCTTGAGCTAATGTCACAACAATGAGCCGTTCTCCCTGAAAATGGTGCACAGCAAGACGGGCGTGCCGTGCGTTTGTGAGAAAATCCTGATTGGGGTACCTCGTTGTGGACTGCAGCTGAGAAAAATAAGCGCTTCGCAGACATCCCTACACAAACCCGGCGAATAGCCCAGTGATACTGTGTACGCTTGTTACGGATGCTCGACTCCCCGCACAACTCTCGCGCGACAGAACACAATAAGCAACGTCAATACGAAGGCTGCTAAAACTTTCACAGGAGCAGCCTCACAAAAATGTAACGGGCGTTGGCTGGAAACAGACAAGTTTAAGACAAACCTGTGAAAGCAAACAACAGCAGCGATGTTGATGGCGTGAGTTGCATGAGAAAGGATGCTAAATATCATCGTTCGCGGAAACCATTGGTCGACCGCCAATGATTCCATCTAAAATACCTTCGGGATCTGACCTGTATGCACTGTTGGACACCGGAATCTGTATCACCACTAAAAACGCGAGAAACCTGTCAGCGACAAATATCCAAGATGACGTTGCATTAATTCATTTTATTGGGAAATTTTTCTACGACCGACGGATTGAAGAGGCTCTCATCTAATGGCGTTGGGCTTGAGTCATGATACGGTGATGCAGTCGTCGTTTTCGGGACCCGAAAAGTGCATGAGATCAGGTCGGGTCACGTGGCGTGGCATGGGCAAATAAATGTCTTGGAAAGCAATCTTTTGATGGTACAGTTCTCTAAATTTGCTAGCGAGATACTTTATATAATCGCAGGACCTCCTAAAAACGAAACATCCTGAGTGCTCTGGATGACTGTGGCATATTGCTCGGAATTACTATTATAAGCAGGTTCGGGGGGGGTAGTCGCGGTCATGACCGACGGATTGAATGGGCTCTCATCTAATGGTATCAGGTTCGGGCCAATGCATTCACCTCTGAATCGATTCTCATGATGCCTTTCGACACAAGCATTGCAGCGTGTGCTTACGTCAGTCCTGAATCGTTTCTCGTCCACAATTCGAAAGATGTCCAAAATATCGCGTGGAGTCATTTACGGACATCATTGGTCGGAATCACTGACTGTATGGTCGGAATCGCTGACTGTAAATTAATTTCAGAGGTGTGTCATATGGTGGAAACGACTTATGCTGGTCAGTATTCCACCTCAAAAGTGCCCAAAAGTGCCCAAAAACCACTTTTTACCACCCTAACCGAAGGAAATATGGGTTTTCAGTATGATTGAGGACAATAAGTTGGTGGATATCGCTTCTCGAGGCAACAACATTATGCAAACTGCGATAGTTAAGAACCAGTCTGACGCCGCAAACCGCAGAAAAGAGATAGCGAAAATCAAGTGAGGGTTTGAGCTTTTGGCAACAAAGACCGGAGTCTCCGAGCTTCTAAAATGTAACAAACCTCGAATAATCGATCCTCGATCGCCGCGGCTCAGAGACTCCGGTTCCGGAGTAGTTGCATTCCGACCCAAGAAAGTCCATTGGCGAGTATATCACCATGTGCCGTTGTGGCATCACTTCATGATGGCATATATCACTGTCCGCTCGTACGCATTGTTGAGTATACATGTTGGGATGCGTAGTGTTTCTAGTTATGTGGTGTGTACGTAATATCCCATATGAAGTCGCTAGCGATCGATAAATATCGATGATTGTAACGACGACATCTGTTTTCGCATTTGTGTTATTCATACCGTATTGGTGTTACTTGTATAGTTTGAAATTATCGTATTGTCAAGACATCATCTTAGTTGTCATCGTTATCGGTCGACACCTTATTATGTAGTTATCCTATCGTATCGACAACGACTTTGGACTTATCGGAATTTATTGATATCGACTCATAACACAAGGTAACCCCCCGTTGTAGACACTAAAGTCAGTCTCATTTCAATCTCATCTCACTGATGGAAACACCGAAATGCTTCCAGTATGATTATATTGTTGATCAAACAATATAATTATATCGGGCAACAACCTCCCGACGAGATCCAGACTGATGACATAGCGCTACGGCGTAGGGCGCTATGTGTTGGGCTTGCACCTTGAGCGCGCAGGTTCGAGTCCCGTCTAGATCTCGTCGGGAGGTTGTTGCCCGATATAATTATATTGTCTGATCAACAATATAATTATACTCGAAGCATTTCGGTGTTCCCATCACTCACTTCGTTTTCCACCAATCACAATTCATCAGCGAAATGAGAATTCTTAAAACGAGGAATCTAAGTTTAGGCCGAGAAACTCGCTTCCGTCATCCGGTTCAATTGTGACACTGCAACATTTTACGTTAGGTCTCATTTATTAAATATGTAGTTTTAACTCAAGGCGGAAGGCTTTCTCTCCCGGAGTGTGCCCCTGTCCAGCGAAATAAAGATCTCTAAGATTGTATACTAAACCGAGTAATCTTTTGCTTCAAAATATTATCACATATTCATACTTAGTATGTGGGTACCCGTTTCGCAAAGAATGAAAACCCATAGCGCAACTATTGCGGGTTTCAAATTCCTTAGATTCCACCCGCTTCCGCCAAATGAACGCGTCAGCCCACAGCGATATGTGTGGTTGACCGTTCAGTCTATGCAACTTGTTTGGGGAAAACAACGCATATGAGATACTATTTTTGCTAACCGCGCTTCACTCATCCGTTGCCCAGGCTCTCTTGCAAACGAGCGCGCGAATGAGGGAAGAAACCCTAGCGGAAACGTGGACGCGGTTGACATTCGCGTTTCCGCCAAAGGTGAAATTGCACTGCCAAACGGTCAGTATGTGTTTATTATGCTTATATGATATGCGTTATATGTTCATGCTGTGCAGGATGCGTCCCTGCTGGGCGTGAGTCGAGTTGGCTGGCTCGAATCACGCCCATTAACCCCCCTCACAAGAACCGTCCAGCATCCTAGATCGGTTCCGAACGGATCTTGCCTGCGCAAAAAAAGTTGTACCTAACACTTATTGCGTAGAATGTATATGGAAAGTTATGGTGTGTTCGGTATACGTTGGTATACCGAAAACAACAGCCGACAGTGACTTACGGGCAGACTTGCAGCAGAGCGAGAGGGGACGTGTACAAACCAATCCACAGCCGTCGAGTGAAAGCGAAAAATTCTGCCAAACGAGGAGGATCGGATCGAACGAACACGATTAAATGGCGTCCCTCGTTTCGCTCTGCATCGAACGAATCCGATTAATTTGCGTTCTCATTTGGAACGATTTCGACGAGACGAGAATTCGAGCTCATGCTGAGCTCGAATTCTCATTCCGTATTTGCCTCCATAGAACGAAATGAGAATCTGCCTCATTTTCGTTTCTATATTCTGATTTGGTGGAAACCAAGGAAAGATGAGATTGAAGTGAGACTTTTGAAGTACTTTAGTCTACAACGGGGGGTAAGATCCAAGACGCCGCTGGCACAGCATTAGTGCACTACTGCTTGATCATCATACAACAAAGGAAACCGTGAACAAATTTATTCCTACATTGCTTGACAGGGTCCAAGTGATTTGAGCGACGTCGCGTGACTGGGGGAATAGCCACCTAAGCATAGATGACGGTGGTGGTGTGATTTTCCACCGATGCAAACGAGAACATAGTTTACTGTGGTTGCCGAAGGCTATTAATTACAAGTGGAGCAACTGGTAAAGAGGAAGGCTGGCTCGAGTGAAACGAAACCCGGAGTTCAAGGGTATTCTGCCCGTTCTAACAGCAACAAACATTAGCTAGCAGCGGCGCTGACACCGAAAACGCCTGAGATTTATTTCAAAGTGAGGAGTTGGAAGCGGACAAATATTTAGAACTTGTGGACACATTCAAACAGCAGTTTTTCACATTTGTCTCGAGAGGAAGTACGGCTTATCCATGCCACACGGAAGGAACTGAGGTCGCCAGCCATCACTAGCAATTTTCAAGACGAGAGCAGTTGGCTTCCAACAGTTGGAGAAAAATCTTCAGTAAAGTCCGTTTCTATGAGCAGGAATACAGATGCAATTCGAAATGCTGTTCGCAACGCATCCAAGGTTTATTACCTATGCGGCTGTAAAGATTTTACAGGGCTTGGGAAACCCTGAGACGGGCACCACTGTGGCAGGCAGTTTAACGGTGCCAGCAAGGGGCCTGCTGAACTAGGCGCTAAAATACGGAACTCCCAGTAGAGCACTATAATTTGTGATAGTTTTTGGAACAGTTTTCTCTCCCTATCTTGTTTGTCAGAGAGCTTCACACGTCACAACGGCGCCAAGTGAGCGCCGTACACCTGCGCCTAACTTCCAACTTTGAAAGCATCAGTGAACAATCCGAATATCCACCCAGCCTTAAAAATGTTGAGTAGCTCCACTATCCGAGGATACTTGCGCGCCCAGGCAACCCCGGGAGAATAAGCAAAGTAGCTAACAACCTCTGTAAACAGTAAAATACCTAAGCTGCAGGCAACTGCTGGTGCATATGGCTGCCCCCCTAGAGCTATCGGTCGTAAACCGGTGCCCATGTAGAACCCAAAAAGGAGACTCAGGAATTTGAAGGGAAGGTTATCTGTTTTTTGCGTGAGGAGGGAGGTCAGAGTATTCAAGAAGCGGCTCGTGCGCGACTCGGGTTGAAGAGCAGCAGTAACTTGAACTGTTCTCCGTCTTGTTAGGCGCAAGGGTGCACGCAGTGAAGCTTTCTTCGAAAAACATACCTTCGCAGAAGGTTGCAACGTATCTCGGGCACCGGTTAGTGATGAGAAGCTACCTTTCCACACGCTTTTCAATATGTTTGTTGTTGAAGGTTGTGGTAAGCTGAACCTGGACGCTGTGCGTTGTTTTCGTGGAACAGCACTGCAAAAACTCGGAATTGTATTGAGGCGGGAATACATTTTCGTCGCACGCGCCCGGCCAAGTAGAGGGTAAACGTCACAACGCTCAAAATATCGTGGCTGCCGCTTTAGTGCAAAAAACCCCCCGATGGGTGGTCAACGGCAAAGTAGACTAAGGAGATATCAAGGCTTACGTTGGGGTCTTAACAAAAAATCCCGATTTTATCGATCGATAGTGACTTTGCTTTCCTGAACGAATGAAGATCGATAGGGACTTTGCTTTCAAAGCTCTTGCAAAACGTAAGTATGGTTGTATGATATTGGGACGCTGATATGAGTCGCACGTGTCCACATTTTCGTTTAGCACTTTATACACCGGTGCATACACATGCGTTCACCTGCAAACAATGTGTTTGTTTAATGTTAACATAAATCTTACGGCGTGAACAGGCTCCGATCTGATGGGCTCAAGACAACTTGAACTTCACGTGCATGGTGCTTTATCCTACTTAGATACCTAAGGCCAGTCGATCTAAAGATCTCCAATAGGCCTGCGAGCTGCGACCGAATATTTAACGTCATTTTGCGATCGGACGGCAATGGCACGATACGATCCATACGAATAATAACCGAGTTTTATGAGATTTCTGACGATTGCAATTCGATCATCTCGATGAATTCGAATTCGGGAAAAAGCGAAACGAAAGTCTATCTTGAGAGTTTCACCGCAGGTTTCACCGCAGGCTGTCGGAGGTGCGCTCTTGCGCACCCAACGCACCGCAAGTCACTCTCGAGTGTCAAGGAAAAAGTCACTCTGGCAGAGTGACAAACTTTTTTCTCACACTCGACGGCGGTCCGAAAATCCCGAGAAAAAAAAACTCCACCCGGGACCCGCACCCAAGTCACTCTCGCCGAGTGTTAAGAAAAATGTCCCTCCGCAGAGCGACATACACATTTTTCACTCTCCAGTGTTGTCAAGAAAAAAAGTCACTCTGCAGAGTGACTAACATTTTTGCACTCTCTGCGGCGGTCCCAAAAATCCTGAGAAAAAAAGCTCCACCCGGGGCGCGCACCCAAAGTCACTCTCGGGTGTCAAGAAAATTAGTCACTCTGCAGAGTGACAATCATTTTTCTCACTCTCGGCGGCGGTCCAGAAAATCCGGAGAAAAAAGCTCCGCGCGGGACCCGCACCCAAAGTCACTCTCGAGTGTCGAGGAAAAAAGTCACTCTACAGAGTGACAAACTTTTTTGGCACTCTCGGCGGCGGTCCGAAAAACCGAGAGGAAAAAAAAGCTCCACCCGGGACCCGCACCCAAAGTCCCTCTCGCCGAGTGTCAAGGAAAAAAAGTCACTCTGCGGAGTGACTT
>LGRX02000837.1:0-23713 GCA_001247695.2 Cymbomonas tetramitiformis
GTATCGAGCAGTCGTCAAATATTATCGAGTTGTCATCATATATTATCTAATAGTCATCAAATTTTATCGAGTTGTCATCGAACAGTATCGAGTTATCATCGAACATTATCGACTTTTCATCGAAGATTATCGAATAGTCATCGAATATTATCGAGTAGACATCGAATATTATCGGGTTGTCATCGAACAGTATCGAGTAGTCATCATATATTATCTAATAGTCATCAAATTTTATCGAGTTGTCATCGAACAGTATCGAGTTATCATCGAACATTATCGACTTTTCATCGAAGATTATCGAATAGTCATCGAATATTATCGAGTAGACATCGAATATTATCGAGTAATCACCGAATATCATCGAGTAGTTATCGAATATTATCGAGTAATCACCGAATATTATCGAGTAATCACCGAATATTATCGAGTGGTCATCGAACATTATTGAATAGTCATCGAATATTATCGAGTAGTCATCGAATATTATCGAGTAGTCATCAAATATTATCGAGTAGTCATCGAACATTATCGACTTTTCTTCGAATATTATCGAGTAGGCATCGAACAGTATCGAGTAGTCATCGAATATTATCGACTTGTCATCGAATATTATCAACTAGCAATTGATTGTCATCATTAAGTTAGCAAAGATGAATGACTAGTCTTTGGAGAGTATAGAGTAATCAATAAACATTATCTATTAAGAATCATCGATTATCGTGTCGAGTAATTGTCGACTATTATTGAATGGTAGTTATTGAAACCTAAATCAAGTGGTAACGAACAATCATCATGCTTTTCGAGGGGTCGTCAAATATTATCAAACATTTATCCATCATTTGGTTATAAAGATTTACAAAATACTTGCATTTGTTTGTCGCATTATTACCACAACAATTTGTCGGCATAATAACTATTAGTACCTTTTTCATGTCTATCTTTATTGTGTCTTAGCTTGTATAATCTTCTTCTTTTGTTTGCATACTTAATACCTTTTGATTTAGTAAAAGATGGATAATGCATCATACCTCTCGCTCCAATACTTGCTATTTTCTTATCATTTTTCTTATCAAACACATCAAGTTTTTTATTTTTATTAGTTGAAACTTTAACATATACTTTTAGTTTATTTGCTTTATCTTTGGTGTATTGTGATATTGAATAATTAGAAGTCATTTATATAGTCTATGTTATTATATTAGTATGCAAGGGTCTTTGTGCTCACCGTTGAATAATTTTTGCAATAACAAAGTGCTGAATTCATCAAGTAAGATATTCAGTTTTCCTAATAACATGGATACTCCTAATTCAGTTTCAGATTTGAATAAAAGATATGAGTCAAATGAAAGTGAAAAGAAACGATATAGAATTCAAATGAATAGCTTGTTCAAACAATTAGGTGACTTACAACCGTCACAAATTCAACAATCGTTTTCCAATAGTCTTAGGGAAAAAGCATATCATGTCGGAATATCTTCTTATCTCGGTTCAAGAAATTATCAATCTGATTTGTTATTTCCGGGCGGTTATGAACATAACACCTATGTGACCGCTCAAAGACAATTGAATAAAGATATTCTCAACAATCGATTCAATATCGACCCGGAGCTTTCAAATTATGACGCCGTAGTACTCAATAATGGAAATAATCAAATACATATTGCATATCACGGTGCGTCGTCAAATCCATCCTACTTAAATGAAGATAAAGCGGACATATTTTCGGTGATTAAAGGTAAACATGAAACACGAGATTCATTTTTAAGAGCTGAAAAGGTATATTTAGACACATTGAAAAAGTATCCTAATCATGACATTGAATTGTTAGGGACATCTTTGGGCGGTGCGAAATCCATTCATGTCGGTGAGAAATTCAATGTTAAATCGACGACGTTCAATCCATTTCTATCACATGTATTCACCCCAAAGGTCAATGGTAATTCACCACAAAATATTCATCGAGTTGTAACTGATTGGGCCACTGCGGGAGCTTTGAAAATACCATCAAATTCAAATAGAAAGTTGTTTCATTACTTCGAAAACAAGAACCCTTATGATTTATTGAAAGCACCGTATCAATATATCACTTCGCCGCATAATCTCAAACAATTCTTTCAAATGCCAAAGAATAACAAAGTTAATAAGGTAAATTTATTGAAATCTACATTTAATACTATAGGGACCGGACTCGATGTGTTGATGTTCGGAAATGCTTTGAATGACGCAAGAAATCTTTCATCAAAAAATGTTGGAAGTGATGAATTTAACAATCGAATTTCAGAAGATTTGAATCCATTAGGACTGTTAGGAGTAAATTTCGATATCGACAAAAATTACTTGCATGACGACGCACCCTTAGAAGCAAGATTATTGGCTGATTATATATCAAACAAAGGTCCTCAAAGAATGACATCATTTGATAGAAGTATAGATAAATCACAATCAAATAAGTATACATCCATCAATGAAAATATGATTAAAGATGAAAATAATAATCTTTTGGTAAATTATGGAACGTGAACACTTAATCAAAAATGCTCAGATTTTGTACCCTGATTTATCCACATTTCATATTGAATTGATTGTTGATGATTATATCAAAAGACCAAAACTATATGACGATATGTATAATGGAAACATTGAATTACCTTTACCATTGAATAGAGATTCAAAGGAAGATATTGAAATGAATAAAAACTATATTGATATTATAAATAGAGATAGTCATGAGTGTAATATCTGAACGTACACTTTATTTATCAAGTGAAGACCTTTCATCGTTTGGTGATTCCAGAATTATCAATATCAATATACCAACACAATTAACAAACTATAAAAATACAAACAAATTGAAGATAATTGTAAACAGTTTTTCGGCTGCAAAGACTTGGTATACCATCAATGAATATAACGGAATTTTCTATATAGCTGATACAACTTCTGATGATTTGTATGAATGTCGAATACCTGATGGAAATTATACAGATTTAGATGATATTAAAACTATTTTAGAAACGATTATTTTAGATGTTCTTGTCGACAACTTTGGGTTTGCAAGGCCTGCAGATAGAGTTGATGTTACTTACGATGCAATTTCTGGACATTTCACTATTACACTTAGTAAACCTGCTCCGAATATCAAATTTGTTGCATTTTCGATAACCGGTGATTTCCGAGCAGTGCCTGGCAGTCCATTAGATGATGCAATGAATGATATCTTTAATTCACCAGGAAAGTATAACGATGTCGACCAAATATTAGGGGGACAAACAAACAAATCAGTTGCTGGTCTTACAAACATTTCACAGATTGAAGATTTGTTCGATATCGGAACCGTAGATGAAGTATTTATTTCCAAATTCCCCGGTAATTTACAAACCAACGATGCTATTTATTTAAGAATTACTACGTTGCCCACAAATAATTTACAAAGCACAAATCTTTCTAATAATTTTAAAGAAAATCAAATCATTAGTAGTGACATTTTAGGGAAAATATTGTTACCGTCAGATTTAACTAATCAATTTATTACTTATTTAGATTATGATGAAAACTTTTCTATCGATGTGCAAGCTTCTCAATTTTCTCAATTACGAATTTCAATTACCGATAATAAATCCAGACTAATTCCTACAGCCGTTTCCCGAAATGGAAATGAACAATCTATAAACTATGCATTATCTTTGAAATTAAAAGAATATGTGAATTAAAATTATATTATATATATTATAGAAAAATGTCTTTACCGTATAGTCTTGCATTTGGACTTCAAAAACTAAGTGGATATAGTACTCAGTATTTTCGTCTTGAAACGACAAACTTGACCGAAGTAAATCCTTACGGTGTTATAACTTTGAATCTTCCAGTTAATGTTTTGTGTAATCTGAAAAGTTTAAGTATGCATTGTAAAGGTCGTGCTAACAATCCTGCCATAGCTTGTACGGACGCCGCAACCCAACCTGATTTAGTTATCACAACTTTGCCAAATGGAATCGAAAAATTGATTTCTCGTGTAGTAATTTACAGCGGTGGAATAGCTATTTCGAGTGGCATGAGTCAATATTCAACAGTATCAGCGGTTTTGGACAATCTTAAAACAACGTTGAATAAAGAAGTATCTTATCAAAGAGTTTTGAAAAATCAAGAAATAAATGTTAATACCGATAGTTATTATCAAGAAGAAAGACCATATATTTTGAATAATTTCCTACAATTTATAGGGGAATCTTCACCTGACTACCTGGATACTGCGTTACTTCCTAGTGTCCAAATTCGTTTCTTCATGCATGGTCCGGAAGTTCTTGGAGCGTACCAAAAGTCCTTAGGAGCCGGAAATGGATTTAATGGAACCGCGGCTGCCGAACTTGCTGCAAAAGCGACATGGAAATTGACTGATTTGCATTTTACAATTGAAACAATTACATTTTCAAATGGTGTTTACGATAGTGCTGTCGAAAGAAAACTAAAAAAAGATTCTTATATTGAGATGCCTTTCACTAATTATTTTACCTTTCAAGATACTCAAACGGAAATGACTAAATCGAATCGATTCTCTTTGTCGGCACAATCTTTGGATATGTTATACGCTGTTCATTGGTGCTAAAGATAAAACAACAAGAACAACCTTACAAATGGTTGGAGCTGATATCATGATGGATATCGATGGTTCTCAAAGCAAAGACCCTGGTGTTGTTTATCTCAATATGGCTGCATTAACTGATAAATGCAAAGTTCGTATGGCTGGATTACCTGTTATAACCGGTGCCGCAAACACACCGCCAAATAATAATATTGTCCCCGTCAATGGATTGTATGGGTATAGAAGTGCGGGTGGTACTGCACCAGCTCAGATTTTTATGAAAATGGCATCAATTCCTCCTGAATCATAAAATAATAAATAAATGTATAATATATAATGTCTTCATTTGGAAATAATGTAGTTGCAAGTACATTTAATGGTAAACAAACTCCATCTACAAATGTTCCTGACCCTTTAACAATTAATCAAATAAATGTAAATCAAATAGGTGATAATTCAAACCCTTGTCAAACAATTCATATGGCTTCAGATTTTTTATATCAAAATGATATTGATTTTATTGATAATTCTGATGTAAATAATCAAAGAGAATTCATGAAATTACAAACTGATGGTGATTTAAATTTGGTTAATAATATCAATTTTTATGATTTCATTTTGAACAATCCTGCAAGTAAATCAAAATTCTCTATAGGTTTGGATGAACTTGATAGTTCTTTTGAAATTAAATCTTTAGACCCTGTTCCTCAAACAAGATTAAAAATAGGAGACAATGGTATAAATGAATGGTCGTTTTTGCAAACCACATTGAATGTAGAACCACTTGGAAATGGTGTACTCATCAATGATGGTCCATTGATTTTAAACACCGGTGATATTACATTAAATTCAGGAAAATTTATTGGTGACGGTTCTTTGCTTCAAAATTTACCATATCCTGCCGAAAATCAATCTCTTCAAAATGTTTGTGACATTTCTCCTATCACAACGACTAACATTACAGCAAATTCTTTTATCGGTGACGGAAGTCAATTGACTAATTTACCGGTTCAACCTGATACATCAACCTTACAAGATGTAACCACACGTGGCTCAATATCTACAACAAACGATATTTCTTTTACCGGAACTGGAAAACTTATAATAAATCAGGAAGAATGTGATGGAAATTTATTTAGAATTAGGGCTGGTACTTCCGGTGATGGTTTGGTTTCTATTGGGGAATCAACTCAAAATGATGGTTTCACAAACGCAGAACGTTCAGTTTTAATAGGTAGGAATAGTGGAGCTTTCAATTGTTTAAACGATTCAATATGTATAGGTAGCGGAGCCGGTAATAATCAATGTAAGGCTTACGTTGTAAACGTTGGGGACGACGCAGGTCAAAACTTTGCTTCGGAGAATTCAGTCAATATTGGTAAATATAGTGGGGAATATTTGGCTGGCGAAAATTCAATCAATATTGGTGCTTTGGCCGGTCAAAACTCTGCTCAAAGTGCTACGGCTATTGATAATACGATAATTTTAAACGCAAGCGGTTTTGAACTTAATGCAGGTGTAAATAATTCGTGTCATATTAGACCTATTAGGGCAAGTCCTGATGTTAGTTCAGAAAGTTTACAATTATATTATGATTCTGCTTCAAATGAAGTAAGAACCGGTGCTATAAATTCTGGAAGTATTGGAAGTCTTTCGCAGGTTTTAGCGGTTGGGAACAGCGGTTCTAACATTAATTTGACCGGAGATTTGGATTGTAGTGCTATACGACTTGTTAATAGCATCGACTGGGCGTATACAACGCCAACATCATCATTGACAACCATAGGTATTCCATTAACAAATTTAACAAATGCATACACGGCTTCATTACCATCGAGTCCGGTTCCTCATACAGGTGACGTATTTACTTTTGAAAATAATACCGGAGGTACAATAAGTGCCGGAGATATTGTTCAATTTTCTGATGATTTTTCAGATGTAAATGGTGTAAAAATATATGCAGCTTCGGCAAGTCAATCTAATCAAAATTGTATGCCTATTGGAGTTTGTGTTCAAAATTCAACAACCGGAAATTCTTGTTTTGTTTGTACAAAAGGATTCACAACTTGTAAAGCTATTGATGGAAGTTATATCAAAGGTCAAATGTTGGGTTGTGCTTCGGGAGGGTCAGTCAATTCTTCACAAATTACTACAAATAATGTTGGAATTATCGGTGTATGTATGGAAAGTAAAGTTGTAACAATCTCGGGTTCAGGATTATTGGTTTGGATTAAACCTGATTTTAAATTGTGATTTAATATATATATATATATCAGATGTCTTCTTTTGGAAATGATATTGTTTGTAAAAATATACAATGTGATACGGTTAATGGAAATTCTCCTACTGGGGGGTCTACTAAGTGGCAAAACCTACCCGGTGGTAATGATATAGAAAGGACAGTTGGTGACGTATACGTAAACAATCTATACGGCAGAGACGTTTTGAATACTTCAATTATAAATTTTCGATATTTGAAAAATATTTTAAATAATGGAAAGGCACAAATTGAATTGAAGGATGGAACTGATAATAGTGTTATAATCGTTACAGGCAGTGAACTGCAAGTAAATACAACTTTCGGTTTGATAGTAAACGGTGATGCAAAAATCAATGGAAAAACAGAACTGGTCGCACCAGATAATACCACAAATCTTGATTTATTTGGAAATAAAACATCAGGTAATAGTTTCATGAGTTTAAATACCTCAGGTGTAGATTTATCGAGTGCTTCAACGATATATTTTATAAATTTTCAAACGAAACCTGATTCAGCTGTACCTAAATTTTTTAGTATCAATATGAAAGGTGATATAATAGGATGTAGTGATATAGAATGCAATAACATTATAATTAATGCACAATTAGGTTCCAAGACAAATTTAGAATTACAAGGGCCAAAATCTGCTAATTCAACATTTATAGATTTGAATACATCACTGGTTGATGAAGCAGCAGTTGATTCAGTGTATGCTTTGCAGTTTCGAAAACGCCCTGATATACCATCAAATGCATTTTTTAGAATTAATATGTTAGGTGATATCCGAGGTGCTAATTTAATAAAAGCTGATACTGTTCAAACTCCTTTCGCGGATATAAATATTTTGAAAGTAAATAAAGAATTGAATTATGAAGAAATTTCAAGAGTAACTACGCTGTCAGCACCCGGAAATGAAAATATACGAACCATTCAATTTCCTAATGATAGTTTCATTATTTACTTGGATTTTGCTACTATAGCTACTGATGGTACAGACGATATCAAGTTCAAGATAACACACGCCGATACTTCAATCCAACCAAAGATTGGTACGGAATATTTTTTAAGATGTTCAACGATAACGGTCAATACCACAAAAGCAAAAAGATTTACATTAAATTCAAGTGTAAATTATATTGAAGCTGATGACGAAGTTGAGTTAAGAATAACGGACATTTCCGGTGAACAATTTGCAAATAACACTTTACGTTTTGTATTGGAATTGATACGTATACCGTATTTTTAGTAATAAATTTCTTCGGTTTTTCAGGGGGACAAAAAACCTCAAAAAATAAAATCCACTTAAAGAGTGTAACTCAATAGGGTAAACAAAGCAAGAATGAAAACTACATTCAATACTCTTCCTCTTGAAGTTCAAGACAAGATTTTCTTTATGAAACATCAAATTGAGATGAAAGATGTATATGAAGAATTGCTTTTATTACATTCATTCAAATTATACAAAAATAAGGTAAACAATCAACTTAATGAAATGACTTCTTCGAAAGTCGATAAATGGTATGAAATTTACAAATGGCATTTGAGAAGAGTGTTTGATTGTAAATATGATGATTTGGATGCTATAATTACATTTTGTGAAGAAGAAGAATATGATGATGAGTTGTATGATATTGTAAAAAACTTAGTAAAGATGCAAGAATAATTGGATATTGAAATTGATATTGATATTGACGATATTCATGATACTTTACAATGTGCTTTAATGATTAGAGGTATCGAAGACGATGATTCCGAAAGTATTGTGTTTGATAGTGATGAGGAAAGTAATGAAGATAGTGAAGAAGAAGTTTCACATATAATAATAGGAACGTTTTAGAATGATTTAAGAACAATTAACATATATCTTATTGAAACATTAATTAATTTACTTTTTATTTACTTTCAATTTTATCTTTATCTTTTTATTGTTGATTTTTTTTATTGTAGATTTTTTATTTATTTTTTATCGTACTCACATTTAATCACGTAATTTATTCACTATTTATTACGTAATTATTTCTTGTATTTATTATTTAGTTATTTTGTTTATATAAATGGTACGCTATAGTCGGTACTATAGTAGTTATGATGTTTTAAGAAAGCCTAAAAAATCATCACTTATCAATAAACAATATGCAGCTCTTGGTATTGAAACAACAAGTGAAACAAAATCATTTGCATTGAATTATGATAAAGGATTTATTCAGTGGGAAACATACAATATTTTGCCTTGGGGACACAAAGATATTCCTAATGATAATAAATAAATATCATTATAATAAACAATGAGTAAATCAATTTCTGAAAAAGAAATACAAAAGTTTTATTTGGATCCTGAAATAGGATTGAGTGGTGTATCATCATTTACATCTAAATTAAAATCACGTGGGTATAAAGTCACTGAAAAACAAGTCAAAAAAGCTATTGAAGCCACTGAGCTTAATCAAACATTTTCTCAAAAAAAGAAATTAAATAGAAAAGAATTGTTTCCTATTTACGGTAAAGATCCTAACAAAAATTATATTCAAGCTGATTTAGCTTTCATTCCAAAATATAAACGACAAAATAGAGGATTTTCGGTTATCTTAACAGCTATCAATATAAATACACGAAAAGCATATGCTTATGCATTAAAATCCAAAACCGTAAAAGATCAGAATAATAAAAACATTGAAAGTGCTGAAGGTATCATTCCAGCTTTCAAAAAATTGATTAAAGATTCAAAAATGAATGTTTTGACAACTGATAATGGATCAGAATTTACAAATAGAAATGTAAAACAATTACTAGAAGAGAATGATATTGAACATTATTTAAATGAGCCTGAAGACCATTCTACTATGGGTATGATTGAAAGATTCAATAGAACATTAAAACAAAAGTTGGAAAAGATATTTGCTAGTAAAGACACCGTAAATTGGATTAATCATTTAGACACTATTGTTAAAAATTATAATGATACAAGAAATGTGGGAAATATTGATAGGTCCGCACCTGATAATATGTCATATACAAAAATAATTAGAAATATTTTATTGAAAAGAAATAAATTGACCGAACTTCTTGAAAAAATAGGTATAAAACCTGGAGATAAAGTAAGAATTAAAATTAAAACTAAAACATTTGAGAAAGAGTCTCAAAAATGGTCCACAAAAATATATAAAGTAAAATCAATAAAAGGATTAAGTTATATTATTGAGGATGGTAATGAGACTTTAGCTAGACGATATAAACCAAGAGAATTATTAGAAGTCAAAGGAAATGTGTCAAACACAAAAACTAATGAACCTACGGTAAAAGAATTAGTAGTCAAACAAAATAAAAAACAAAGAACTCTGAAAAAAGAAGGAGTTTCATCTTCCAATAGAATTTCTAAAAGAACACGAAGTCAAAATAAAAATAAAAATAATAACGAAACAGAAATTGATTTACGATAATTTAATATATTATATTGTATATAATTATGGTAAGAGCAAATCAAACACAAGCTCAACGAAGGCTGAATAATAGAATTTATTGTGGGTACAAAGACCCAGCCCCCTCAGGTCGTCCCTTTGGAAATAAAGTACAATGTAAGGCTATTGGTCAATTGAGACGTTTCGGCAGGATTTTGAGAGCACCTCATCCTGCGGATAGACAACAAAATAGGCGAAATAGATGATTTAATATAAATATATATTATATATAGTATGAGAAAGATTTTGACTGATGATATTGTTAGACAATATTGTTTGAATGAATCAGGATTTAAAAATGCTGCATCAAATCAAATGATTTTTAAAGGGTATTCTAATTTAGCATCAAAAAATTATTCAATGACTGCACCTTCTCAGAATTCTGTGGACTTTTATAATTCAATTTCACAAACTTCATTTATAAATCCATCTGATTTAATTCAAAATTTAAAACGAAGTGATGTAAATGTATTTATTCCTTCAAAAAATACAAGGGGTGACAATTTAAGAGTTTTAGCTGATTTAAGTGAATCTAACCAAGAAACTCCAATGAGAACTCCTGAATCTGAATTTGAAGAAGAAGAAAACTTTTTAGAAAGTTTGGAAAAAGGAACTCCAATAAATCAAGGCGAATCTGGACCATCAAAAAGAAACATTTTAGTAAGACCTTTGGTAAGACAAGCATTATTTAATTCAGGTCAAAAAAATAGATTACCTTTACCTAGTCCCGCAACTACAAATGACGATGATGATACTAGTGGTGTTGAATGTATGGGTGTAGATGTGAGTCCTCTTGCTACAAGTCCGCAAATGTTTACAAGAGGACAACGTGCAAGTAGAGCTAATCAACCATAAAAAATATATATATCAATATATAAATGACGCGAGCTGAATGGAATGAAACATTAAAGAAATGTGCAAAAGAATATCATTCTAAAAAAGGTACACAGCCTAGAAAAAGATATTCAAAGAAATCTAGCAAAAATAGATCTATGAAACAAAGTCCTCAGCCTCAAATAGTTTCAAAACCTATTGTTAATCGTCCAATGAATCAAAGAGGTGCTCGCTTTCCTTTTGGTCTTGTAATATAAATTTGTGTATTCATAAAAAAGACTCTTTTATTTTCAAAAGACTTTTGTATAATGAGCGAGTAAATGTTTGTATATATTTGTATAATATATTTTTACTTATTGTAAATTTATTGTACATTTCTTAAAAGACTCTTTTTATTTTTTAAAAGACTTTTTTATAATGAGTATTGTAATATGTATATGTATATTGAAGAATCTTTTGTAACGAAAATTTTCCACTTAAAGAGTAAGACTTCATAAGGTAGAACAAATCACAATGACTACTACTTTCAATGATCTTCCTCTTGACATTCAAGAAAAGATTTATTTTATGAAAGAGCAACTTGAAATGGAGGAATTTTTACAAAAGATGAAAGAAAAAAGAATGGAAGAGGTTAAAACGATAGGGGAAAGCAAAAGAAATAATAGTGACCAAGGATTAGACGAAATTGGATGTGTATGTTGTGGATGTATTGAAGACATTTCCGAGTATGGCTATGATGAAGATGGAGAGTTTGATTATTGTGAAGCTATAGATGACTTAGGGTGGAGTGTATGTTTAGGTTGTGAAGGCTATCTTTGTACCAAATGTAAAAAAGAAGATACATCAAAGGGTTGCTATTGTGAAGAATGTTTTCAAGAGGAAGATTAAAATAACTTAAGAACAATTTATAATATATAAGTAATAATATACATCTTTTATTTAAGAACTTATTTAAATTTATTTTAGAACTTATTTATTTCTTATTTTGTTACACATTTATTTACGTAATTTATTTATCATTTATTACGTAATTATTTATTGTATATTTCCTTGTCATTTCACTTGTCATTTACTTGTATTTTCTTGTATGACTTATGACATATATGACATAGGGTTATGACATATGTCATATGGTTTTCATAGGGTTTTTATAGTGATAAAAAAGCGTGCCCTATAGTCGGTTCCTTACTACTTTGAAACTTTGTCTTTCTTTTTTGATTTTTTGATAATCACTTGAGGTTGATGTTCATAGTCACTTGAACTACCCGAAGTTTCACTATCAGATTCCACAACAATCACAGGTTTCTTTTTTGATTTCTTTATATATTTCTTTTCGATTATTTCCGGTTCAGATTTTTGTTCGAATTTTTCAGTAATTTCAGGTTCTTTTATTGGTGATTTTATTTTATTTTGAGCAGCCTCCAACACTTTTTTGTTTTCTAATTCTTTAGCAAGTTTGATATCCTTTTTGGCTTCAGAATTTTTTCTTCTTGTTTCCATAGCTTTTAATCGAGCAACTTTTAATCGTTCTAGAGTAGCCTCATCAGTAATTTTTTCACCTTTCTTAAAACCCATATTAGAATACACAAGAAAATAATTTTCTAATCATTACTTATCATTTCTAGCAATTTTTAATGACTTTGATTTAAATTCTAACTCTAACTCTAACTTTAACTCTTACTCTAACTTTAACTCTAACTCTAACTAGAAAATAAAATAAGTTTAATGTATAATGTTTGAAATAAATACGTGTGATGTCTTTCAATTTGGGACAATTATCGTTGCTTTAATTCATGCTATAGGATATAATATGAGACGGTCTCGATGTAAACAATTAGATTGTCTTTGTGTAAAGTGCGAAAGAGATATCATGAATTCAAAAGAATTAAGTATTGATAAAAATGTGTTTGAATCTGCTTAAAGATTATAAGTTCTATATTATAACAATGAGTGAAATTGATACACATTCTCCTAAGTATATGAAGGTTACTTCTAAGAATGGTAAGGTGTATTATAAAAAGCCTTTAGATATGAATAGGAGAGACAAAGGGAAATATTATGAAGCCAACAAACCATTGTTACAAAAGAATCTAACCTTAGACCGAATTTTGTTAAATAAAAATGTCGGTGTTTCAACGATGGAAAAGCATGGTATAGATAAAGTAAAAATTGTTGAAATATTCTCCAATAAAATCAAAGAAAATCCTGAAGACTTTGAAAAATATATGGAAATTCAAAACAAATTTTTGGAAAGGTTGAATGTAACAAAAACCACCTAAAGAATACGTTACAATTTAGTAATAAGAAATATATTGTATAATAATAATGCCACCGAAAAAGTCTAATGATAAAGACAAAAAAGATGATAAAGGCAAAGCTCCATTGACCAAAGCAACGAAAACCAATCTCAAGAAAGTCAAAAACCATAGGGCCGGAAATTTGAAAGCATCAAGTTCAAGACAATTAACCCTTAAACCGTTTCCTGGGTCATATATGACCCAAGGGTACCTAAAATTGATTTATGAAGCCGTCTAAAATCCAAAAATGCTTTTGAAAACAGTTTTGAAAAGGTCTCCCTTATGCGCATCAAACTGCGTGCCCAATGTCTCTCAAAACTGTCGCATGCTTCCAAGATCAAACGATGAAGAGTGTGAAAATCGTTTGACGCAACACACGGTTATGGTTTGCGCGTATAAATACGCATGTTCAACCCTATTTAGGTCACGTTACATCTTCAACACATAGCTAGGCGTTATGCAAAACATGCTAGGGTCATGATTAGGGTTTACACAGGGCAGTGGATACGCATTCAGCGCCGCAATGCGTGAGATATACATTCATTGGTGACATCGCATTTTCACTCGATGCACAATTTAGAACAATGCAGTACGATGCGCCTTTGAAATACGTTTCAAGTGGTATGCTCAAAACGCAAATCGGCCTTCGTATGCGGCGGCGATATGGAAAACACTGACTTCAACCAAAACCAAAAATAGTTATGACGATTTAGGGGTTAACAAAGGAACAATGGAGTAAAATTAATCAAATTGAAAAAAAGAAAATAGACAAAGAATTTACCAAAGAAAATAAACAACAAAAATTACAATCAGAAATAAAGAAATTTGAAAAAGAAAATGAGGACTTAATAGTCCTTAATGAGTTGCTTTCTAGACAAGAATATGAAGAACAATTTACGGATAAAGACGTTACAAAAGATTTTGTCGATAAAGGTGGAAATTCCGGAGTATCTATGAAAATCAAGTTTAATAGATTTCTTAGTAAACCTTTGAATTATTGGATGAATTTGATTAATAGAAAAATTGACCAAGCTTCGGAAGATGTAAAACATTTTCAGTTTGGTGTAAACTTTCAAGATGGTTCTTCGGAATTTTTAAGTGCAAAAAATGAAATCGAATTTTACAAAAAATTAGAAGGAATGATTCAGTCCGGAGATGATAGAGGGGCTGTGAATTTCATCACAATTTCTTTATTAAATTTCAAAAAAATAATGGAAAGGGCCAACCATTGTCGGTGCCAAAATCTGTGGAGGAATTGAAACAAAAGAAGAGTTGCATTACCGTCAAGGATGAACAATGTTTTGCTAAATCTTGCATAATTATGAATTACAAAGATAAAAAAGACAATGAAGAAATAACATACAATGTCTACAATAAAATTTGCAATAATATAAAAAATCGTTTAACAAGGGAAGCAATAATTTTAATGAAAGAATTAGAATTTAATGCTGAAAACGGTATAGGTTTTGATGACATTCATGTCTTTGAAGAAAAATTCAACAAAAATATTACAATTCACGGAATGACTGATTTGGGTTGTACAATAATGTATCCGCCAAGTAAAGAAGGTTTGCCCGACAGACCGGAATGGAATTTTGTTTATTATCATTTAAATTCAAGTATTGGACACTACAAACCAATAACGAAAATCGAAGCTTTTTATGGAATAGTCGACCGACCAAGGTGTTTTAAATGTAAAAGTAAATTGTGTGATTTTTCTAAAAAAGGAACCAAACCATTTATTGATTGGAAGAAAGCCATACACTGTGAAGATTGTAATATAAAATTTCCAAATCAGAAATGTTATGATTTACACAAAAAAGGGACAGCTTGTCAACATTTCCATAGGTGCAAAGGTGAGTGTAAAAAGGTTTACGATATAAGAAAAGAACAAGAACACATTTGTGGACATGAATTTTGTCCAAATTGTAAATTATATTGTGACATGAGAGAGCATCAATGTTACATTACACCAAAGACACCAAAAGATGTTGTTGATGAAAGTAAAATAGGATTTTTTGATTTTGAAGCATACAATGAAACAAAGCACGAAGTGAATCTGAGTGTGACACAATATTCTAATGGAGAGGAATTTATTCACAACAATATTGAAGAAGCTTGCAAATTTTTATTTTCAAACAAACATAAAGGGTTTACTTTTATAGCACATAATGGTAGTAAGTATGATTATGTACTTATCATAGAATACATAATGACGACAATGAATGAAATTCCTGAAACGGTGCAAAATGGTGGTAAAATAATGTATCTAAAATATCAAAACGTGACATTAATGGACAGCTACCTACATTTAACAAATCCATTGAGTAAATTCTCAAAAATATTCGATTTAAAAGGTGAGAAGAAAGGTTATTTTCCTCACAAGTTTAATACCCCTGAAATTAAAAAATATGAGGGTTTAATACCGGACAAAATGTACTATGGATACAATCAAATGAAAGGTGATGCACGAGCGAAATTTTTGGATTGGTATTCGCAAATGAAAAACAATAAATATCATTTTGTGATGGAAAAAGAAATATTAGATTATTGTCAAAGTGATGTAAGAATTTTACGATTAGGATGGATGGAATATAGAAAGAAAATTTTAGAAATTACAAATGAAGAAATTGACCCCACAGCCTATTTAACGATTGCATCATTGACACAAACAATTCATAGGTATTTGCATATGCCTGAAAATTCCATAGCTATTTTGAATAGTGTCATTAAAGGGAGACAACAATCAAAAATAGGTGACATTTGGTTGGAATATGTAAAACATACAAATAAAATTGATAACTTAATCAAAGAATATAAAATTCCTCATTTCCCTTTTGGAAACAATGAAAGGCACAAATATGTCGATGGTTATGACCCTGAAACAAATACTATATATGAATTTCTTGGAGATTATTGGCATGGAAATCCAGAAACAAATGGTAAGAATATGTTTAGAAAAAATTATACCACAAATAAAACATTTTATCAACTGTACGATGAGACCAAAAAAAGATTAGAAAAAATTCAAAGTCTCGGATATAAAGTTGTTGTAATGTGGGAAAGTAATTTCAAAGAATTACAAAAAAATGACAAAAATGTTACCAATTTCGTAAATAGTTATAACACACCTATCGTGTTCAGAGATGCATTATTCGGAGGAAGAACCGACCCTAAAAAATTATATCATAAATGTGGAGATAATGAAACAATTAGATATGTAGATTTTACAAGTTTGTATCCTTATGTCTTGAAATATTGTAAATTTCCATTAGGTCATCCTACAAAAATATATCAAGAAATTGATTTGAAAGGAGTCACTGATATTGAACAATTCTTTGGAATAATAAAATGCACAATAATTCCACCAAATGATTTGGAAATGGCAGTTTTACCATTGAGGACCTTGGGACAGTCTAAAATGGAGAAATTGACTTTTCCTTTGACAAAAATGACTGGAACGTGGTGCACGGAAGAAGTAAAATTATCGTTGAAAAAAGGATACACAATTGAAAAAATACATCAGATTGTCCACTGGGAAAATACATCTTATACTATTTTTGAAAGTTTTATTAATACTTTTTTAAAAATAAAACAAGAGGCAAACGATTATCCTGAGTGGGTACAAAGCGAAAAAGACAAAGATTTGTATATTAAAAAATATTTTGAAAAGGAAGGTATATTATTAGAAAAAGATAAAATAAATAAAAATGAAGGATTGAGAACTATTGCTAAATTATTTCTCAACAACTTGTGGGGTAGATATTGTTTGAAACCAAATAAAAGACAAAACAAATTCATGAATAGTGCTGAAGTATATGATATTTTATCAGATTCAAGAAATGACAATGTTCTAATTCAGCCAATAAAAAACAAAACTGGTGATGTTAAATATCAAGTTGGTTTTAATGTATTAAGTGAATATTCTGAAACGAATTGTACCGTCAATGAAGTTATTGGGATTTTTACAACTGCACATGCACGAATAAAATTATACAATTTAATGGACGATGTAGGATTCGACAAAGTTTTATATCACGATACCGACTCAGTGGTATACATTGAAGATGCACCAAATAAACAAGCATTCAACATTATGGACGATGTAGGATTTGGTAAAGTTCTATCTCATGATATTGACTCGGTGATATACATCGAAAATGAAACAAACAAACAAGTATACACAGAACAACTTGGTGATTATCTTGGAGAATTGACTGACGAGCTATACAATGATGAGAAAAAAATATATAAGAAATGTATTGAATTTGTATCGACCGCACCTAAATCATATTCGTTGAAATTCGATAATGGAACAACAATGACTAAGGTAAAAGGATTTCCATTAAATTATGAAAATTCTCAAAGTATCAATCATGAAGAAATCAAAGATATCATTTTATACAATCACGAAAAAATTGTGGAATTAAAATACGATGTTCTTAGAAAACCAAGAAAAATTGATGAAAACAAACATTATGCAGCTCTTGGTATAGAAACTCGAACCGAAACGAAATCATTTTCATTGAATTATGATAAAGGATACATTCAGTGGGACAATTTCAATATCCTACCTTGGGGACATAAAGATATTCCTTTATAATAATGAGCAAGTCAATCACTGAAAAACAAATACAAGACTTTTATCTGAATCCTGAAATAGGACTAAGTGCCGTATCACCATTTACGGCCAAATTAAAATCTCTTGGTTATAAGGTCACACAAAAACAAGTTAAGGAAGCCATCGAAGCAACTGAAGTCAATCAAACATTTTCTCAAAAAAAGAAAATCAATAGAAAAGAATTATTTTCTTTTTACGGTAAAGACCCTAACAAAAATTATGTTCAGACTGATTTAGCATTTATTCCTGAATTCAAAAAACAAAATAGAGGCTACTCCGTTATATTGACGGCTATCAATATCAATACACGAAAGGCTTATGCATATCCATTGAAATCAAAAACTGTTAAAGACAAAAATAACAAAAACATTGATTCTGCTGAAGGAATAATTCCTGCTTTTAAAAAGTTAATAAAAGATTCAAAAATGAATGTATTGACTACGGACAATGGTGTAGAATTTACAAATAAATCTATGAAAAAATTATTAAAGGACAACAATATTGAGCATTATTTAAATGAAACCGAAGACCATACTACTATGGGTATGATAGAAAGATTCAATAGAACATTAAAATTGAAATTTAAAAAAATAGAAAAAGTAAAGACACCGTAACCTGGATTGATTATTTGGATTCTGTTGTCAAAAATTATAATAGTACACAAAATTCTGCAAATATCGATAAATCAACTCCTGATAATATGAACCTAACAAAGACCATCAGAAATATTTTATTGAAAAGGAATAAATTGACTAAGCTTCTTGAAAAAATAGATATAAAACCGGGTGATAAAGTTAGGATTAAAATTAAAACTAAAACGTTTGATAAAGAATCTCAACGATGGTCGACAAAAATATATAAAGTAAAATCTATGAAAGGATTGAGTTATATCATCGAAGACGGTAAAGAAACTTTGGCACGTCGATACAAACCACGAGAATTATTGGAAGTCCAAGGTAACAATTCTAATAATAAGAAATCCAGTGATGAACCTACAGTTTCTGAATTAGTTTCTAAACAAAATAAAAAAGAAAGAACTCTTAGGAAAGAAGGTGTCTCATCTTCTAATCGAATATCTAAAAGGACAAGAAGTCAAAATAAAATAATAAAGATAATGAAACGGAAATTGATTTACGATGATTTTTATCGATTGTATTATATATATTGTTATGGTAAGAGCTAATCAAACACATGCTCAACGAAGGCTGAATAATAATGTTTATTGTGGATATAAAGACCCTGCACCTTTAGGTCGTCCGCTTGGAAATAAAATTCAATGTAAAGCTCGTCATCAATTAAGACTACTAGTATACCGACTATAGCCCACCACCAAATAACTAAATAATAAATACAAGAAATAATTACGTAATAAATATGGAATAAATTACGTGATTAAATGTGAATAGAAAAAATCTACAATAAATATAAAAGATAAAGATATAAAAGATAAAGATATAAAAGATAAAGATTAAAAAAATATATAAGTAAATGAAAAGTAAATATTGATTAAGTTTTCAATAAGTTATATGTTAATTGTTCTTAAATCATTTAAAACATTCCTATTATTATATGTGAATCTTCTGGTAGCCCCTCATTTGTGTCGCACGGGGTATTTTATTTGTCGTGTCGCAAAAGATTCGTTTATATTAACGACGCTTCGCAGCTTTTTCAGAAATATGCTGTTTTTCATTTCGTTTCCCTTAAAGGAGCGAAACAGGTTTCCTGGAAAAAAGTGACATCAACAGGCCACACCGCAGGAGCTGTCCCTCAAAAATTATGCCGTTGGAAATTTTTCGAAAATTTTCTGCCCATGTCAGCAGTCCTACCCCGGATTGTGTCGAGCGCTCGCGCTTTACCGGCCAATCATGATACGATAGCATCTCAGCAGTCCTACCCCGGATTCTTTCGACCGATCGTTCGTAACCGACAACGAGAGACACGGGTAACAATTCCATATTTTACCCCGAAGATATGCGGAATTTACAATTATGAATTTGTCGCAAAACTGCTCTAACAGGTTTACCGATCTCAACATCATCATCAGCAGTCCTACCCCGGATTGTTTCGGCCGATCGCTAGTAACCGACAACGAGAGACACGGGTAACAATTCCATATTTTACCCCGAAGATATGCGGAATTTACAATTATTTACGCATCTCGTCATTCAAGATCATCTCACCACTCCTATCGGCGGCGCGGCCTGGACAAAAGTGGATATGGTATGATCCTGGTCGGCAACGTTTTCATTTTTCTCCAAGCTCTTATCTTGCGCCTACCTGCTCGCTGTCTCAGCGCGCGGCTTGTGTTTTTGTTTGATTAATGATTTTTGCGCGCTACTTTTCTTTAGCGATATTTCATATCGAGCATGTTTTCGTGTGCATGCGTGGAACCCGGCGGGGGGGCGTTCCTGCGATGTTCTTCCATGAGCCGCATCCCACCAGCAGCCCATCCTGCGATACATGGATGATTGGAGGCCGTCGGGCGTCTTTGCATCCCGCCTGACGGTTTGGGTTCAATTTTCAACAGGAATTCTTCCTTCCTGAGCAGCGCTCTGTTTTTTTGCAGGTTTATGCTGTGCCTTTTCTGAAGGCGCCAGCAACGGCCATAGTGTATAATTCATGCTGTGCCTTTTCTGAAGCCGCCAGCAACGTTCCTGGCGGCATCTTTCCCTCTGGCCCTACTAAGCTGAAGGGGTGCTTGGAGACCGGCGGGATTCTCCGACGGGTTGGGTTCGATTCCCAACGTCTTTACTAACCAGCGTTTCGTTTTTTGCAGGTTTTGTTTTTTACGCCGAGCATCCTTTTATGCCGACAGCAGAGTGCTCGCGGCATCCTGTGACTTCCAGCTCTGTTTAGGTTTCGCCGATTATTGATGTTCAGAATTTTAGATTTTCCACCCACTGTTCCGCTGCTGTTTCCAAAACGTCTATTTT
This sequence comes from Cymbomonas tetramitiformis, assembly GCA_001247695.2. Lineage (NCBI taxonomy): Eukaryota > Viridiplantae > Chlorophyta > Pyramimonadophyceae > Pyramimonadales > Pyramimonadaceae > Cymbomonas > Cymbomonas tetramitiformis. The sequence goes on from LGRX02000837.1 coordinate 20,980, forward strand.
CTACGTAGACGCCCACCCGAGGGTGAAATGCGGACAGCAGTTGGCTGTCGGTATTGGGTTCGATCCCCAACGTCCTGACTGATTCGCTGTTCGTGTGCTGCAGGAAACGTTTTGGTTCTGAAGATTTTGGAACGTGCGCTGTGCTCTAGTTTCCTAGTTTAGATTTTCATATCGCCCTCGGGTAGTTGAATCCTTGTATTAGAAACTAGCAGCCTAGTAGTAATAAGTATTTATGCTAATATTTTTTAAGAGAGTAATCGGTTTTTCTCTTAGTATCTTTATCCATCTGAAATGCTTGCTTGCTTGCTACTCATGTATGCCTCGTGCTATATGAATGTCCCCAAGTGATCGTATAATACACCTGTGTTTTATGTAATATTCGCGGTACTACTCGTTCAGTAATTTTGTTTTTCAAGTCATAATCGCGGTACTATTCGTTTGTGTTCCCCCTAGCTTAATTTCATTTTCGGAAATTTTCTGTGAATTTTCACGACAGAAATGAGCGTGGTCCTCATGATTGTCGCACCTGCGACAGACATGAGCCCCCAGCTCATTTCTGTCGCACGGTATAATTCCAATCTGTCTTGCGACACGACAAATAAAATACCCGGTGCGACAAATTTGAAGTGCTACCGAATCTTCTTCATCACTTTCTTCATCACTTGCTTCATCACTATCAAACACTACACTTTCGGAGTCATCGTTTTCAACACTTCTAATAATCAAAGCACATCGTAAAGTATCATGAATATCGTCAATATCAATATCAATTTCAATATCCAATTCTTCTTGCATCTTTACTAACTTTTTTAACATGATATATAACTCATCATCATATTCTTCTTCTTCACAAAATTCAATTATAGCATCGAAATCATCATATTTACAAGCAAACACTCTTCTCAAATGCCATTTGTAAATTTCATACCATTTATCAACTTTTGAAGAAGTCATATTATCAAGTTGATTGTTTACCTTATTTTTATATAATTTGAATGAAAATAATAAAGACAATTCTTGAAATACATCTTTCATTTCAAGTTCATGTTTCATAAAGTAAATCTTTTCTTGAAGTTCACAAGGAAGATGATTAAATGAAGTAGTCATTCTTGCTTTGTTTACCCTACTGAGTTACACTCTTTAAGTGGATTCTATTTTTTGAGGTTTTTTGTTTTTGTCCCCCTGAAAAAACCGAAGAAATTCTATACAATTAAACTAAAAGGAAATCTTGCAGGTCCTCTATTATTACTATTATTTGTTGGTAAATTTGCAATAGGTTTAGATGTCACTTGTGGTGATTGAATATTTGCAAATTTAATTAACCTTTTCTTTTCGGAATATTTTTTACGAGATTTGGTTCCCTTTTTAGTATGATACTCTTTTGCACATTTTTTCAATGTTTCATTCCATTCAGCCCGAGTCATGTGTATATATGATATTATATATAATTTTTTATAATTGATTACCTCTTTTTACACGTTGAGCTCTTGTAGCAAGAGGACTTACATCCACACCTATATATTGAACATCACTAATATCATCATCATCATTATTATTTAACCTTGCGGGGCTAACTGAAGGTTGCAGATTTTGTAAATGAGGTGGTATTGACGCTGCAAATATCGCTCGTCTTGCTAAAGGTGACATTGTACCATACATAGGATTAATTATAGGTCTTTCGGAAGGTCCAGATTCATTTTGGTTTTCAGGCGTTGAAATACCATTTTCAGGACTTTCACTTAAATCTGCAATTTTTTGTAAATTGTCCGCTCTTGTATATTTTTCCGGAACAAAAACATTAGCATCACTTCTTTTTAAATTCTGAATTAAATCGACAGAATTTATTAAAGGACTTTGGGAAATAGAATTATAAAAGTCGACACTATTTTGAGACGGAGCGGTCATAGCATAACTATTAGAAGCCAACTTAGAGTATCCATTGAATATTGATTTATTAGAAGCAGCATTTTTAAAGCCTAATTCATTTAAACAATATTGTTTGACAACATCATCAGTCAATATCTTTCTCATATTTCTTTTTATAATATTACAAATATAATTAAATTGTTTTGTCTATTTTTTTGGTTGTCTATCTGCAGGGTGAGGAGCTCGTAAAATTCTTCCAAACCGTCTTAATTGATGACGAGTTTTACATTGAATTTTATTTCCAAGTGGACGATTTCCCGGTGCAGGTTCTTTATATCCACAATAAATATTATTATTATTCAACCTTCGTTGAGCCTGTGTTTGATTTGCTTTTACCATAACAATATATATAATACAATTGATAAAAATCATCGTAAATCAATTTCAGTTTCATTATCTTTATTATTTTTATTTTGGCTTCTTGTTCTTTTAGATAATCTATTGGAAGATGAAATACCTTCTTTCCTAAGAGTTCTTTCTTTTTTGTTTTGTTTAGAAACTAATTCAGAAACTGTAGGTTCATCAGTGGATTTCTTATTATTAGAAATGTTACCTTTGACTTCCAATAATTCTCGTGGTTTATATCGACGTGCCAAAGTTTCTGTACCGTCTTCGATAATATAACTCAATCCTTTCATAGATTTTACTTTATATATTTTTGTCGACCATCGTTGAGATTCTTTATCAAACGTTTTAGTTTTAATTTTAATCCTAACTTTATCACCCGGTTTTATATCTATTTTTTCAAGAAGCTTAGTCAATTTATTCCTTTTCAACAAAATATTTCTGATGGTCTTTGTAAGATTCA
>LGRX02000838.1:0-87823 GCA_001247695.2 Cymbomonas tetramitiformis
CTCCTTCTCCACCGCCCCCAACTATCAGCTTATCAGGCGAGGAGGGGGGGTCCCTTGAAATCCACGAGGGCACCTGCATCCGAGCACTGGAAGGACAAGATGTCAACGAGGCGCGCCTCCACCGCACTCTCTGATTCCAGGCCTCAGGCACTGTCATCCTCGACAGCAGACCTCTTCTTTCATAACGAAGGCAGTAGGGCATCTATCTCCATGATTGTTGACTGACCTTCATCCTCTGGTTGAGATGCAGCGTGCAGCATGCCTTGCTACGTCTAGGATGCAGGAGGAACTGTTGATTGGTGAAGGTGTTGTGTTGATTTGTGGAGGCGTTGGGGGGTACTCCAAACAGGTCTACCTGTGGACAGTCACAGGGCCCTCTGCACTCACGTGGCATTACGCCTTCCCACCCGGATCCGCCGATAATTTCGCGGACTTCTGTGGATGGATCCCTGGGGACTATAGGTTAAATGGGAATTTGAGTTTTTATGACCGACTTGACGTGGTGCTTATCAATGCCTCAGTGATTGTCTTCTATGCACCACCACTTCCATCTCCCCCCACCTTTGTCCCCCCTCCTCCACCCCCTCCCTCCCACCCTCCCCTTCTCCTCCACCACCACTCCCCACCCCTACCCCCAAACCCTCCACTGCCTCCTTCCCCATTGCTTCCCCCATTACCCCCCCTCCCCCCCTCCCCCCTTCCCCCCACCGCCACCCCTTCCCCCACCGCTACCGCCACCACTGCAACCTCCCCACTCCCGGCTCCGCCATTGCCGCCGCCGTCTTCCATTCCCACTGAGAGTGTGTCAGTTCCGTAGTAACATTCTCCGACTTGGACCTCAGCGGCTTTAACGATGGCAACTTTTCAGCTACTTTCCAGGTGGGTGACAGGTGCACTTCCGTCATATCGCGCCGAACAGTGTCAACAACGGAGCCAGCGTCAACCCGTCTCCGATCGCCGGGTTTCGATTTTAGCCAGGCTCCGGCTCCGATGGAGCTTCAAAATTCAGGCTCCGACGTGTCCCGTCTCCATCGGAGCCACGGACACACAGCCTCCGTCTCCGATGGAGCCTCAAAATTTAGGCTCCAACACTTCCCGTCTCCGTCGGAGCCGCGGGCACGCAGGCTCCGTCTCCGATGGAGCCTCAAATATGAGGCCCCGACGTGTCCCGTCTCCGTCGGAGCCGCGGGCGCGCAGCCTCCGTCCGCAATACAGCTCGAAACTATCCGGCCCCGATGTGACCCGTCCCCGTCGAGACCAAATGTTCCAGTGTTAACAATGTTAACAACGGGACCGACCCGTCTCCGACCACCGGTCCACGACTTTTGCCAGGCTCCGGCTCCGATGGAGCCTCGAAATTCAGGATCCGACACTTCCCGTCTCCGTCGGAGCCGTGGGCACGCAGGCTCCGTCTCCGATGGAGCTTCAGATATCAGGCTCCGACGTGTCCCGACTCCATCGGAGCCGCGGGCTCGCAGCCTCCGTCTCCGGGGGAGCCTCAAAATTCAGGCTCCGATCTGCCCCGTATCCAACGGAGCCGCGTAACCGTGGCCTCCGTCTCTAATGGAACAAGCGAATACCAGGCTCCGACGGAGACGGTCTGGCTCCGTTGTTGACACTGCTCCCAGAGATGGTTTCCAGGTGGGTGACAGGTGCACTGCGTCATATCGCACTCCCAGAGATGGTTTCCAGGTGGGTGACAGGTGCGCTGCGTCATATCACTCAGAATGGTTTCACCAGGTGGGTGACAGGTGCACTGCGTCATATCACGCACAGGAGGTGATGGTTCCAGGTGGGTGACAGGTGCACTGCACGTCATATCCTCCCAGAGATGGTTTCAGGTGGGTGACAGGTGCGCTTGCGTCATATCCGCCTCCCAGAGATGGTTTCCAGGTGGGTGACAGGTGCGCTGCGTCATATCGCACTCCCAGAGATGGTTTCCAGGTGGGTGACAGATGCGCTGCGTCATATCGCACTCCCAGAGATGGTTTCCAGGTGGGTGACAGGTGCACTCGCCCATCCTCCCAGAGATGGTTTCCAGGTGGGTGACAGGTGCGCTGCGTCATATCGCACTCCCAGAGATGGTTTCCAGGTGGGTGACAGGTGCACTGCGTCATATCGCACTCCCAGAGATGGTTTCCAGGTGGGTGACAGGTGCACTGCGTCATATCGCACTCCAAGAGATGATTCAAGGGTGTCCATACACGAGCATGCGCACGCTGCACCGACCCTCCTCCACGTGTCAGATGTGGCGATGGCGCATCGGACCGAGATCTGCGCTGCATCCAACGATTCAAGCGTCGCATGGATTTCCGTTTCCCGGGGTGCACCTGCTGATTGCTTTCAGCAGCAAGTGTCTCGTGCGGTGTGCATTGCGTGCGATCGTGCACCAGGGTGAGGTGCGCCCAGCCCTTCGGGCGTCTCGGACAGCTGGCGCAGGGCCGTATTAGAGCAGAGCTCAAGCATAGAAGGGGGGGGTTGCGATGGCTGCGGTGGATCGAGCAATGTACGGTGGAAGGCGGGGTGTGGGTGGATGACTGCTTACATAGGCCACGTTCATTGCCTCGATGGCTGCGGCAGCGTCCATCGAGAGTGATGCCGTGACGATCACGTCGATCGTCTCCGGCAGCTGCGCTGTGCACTCCACAGCGATCTTCTCATCCAGTGGCGCACGTGCAGCGTTCTCCTCTGCGCTAATTTCCAATCCAGGCGACATCTTTGCATCGAGCACATTCTTTGATGACTTTGGGCCTGTCACCGCCACCGCGGACACCCCCCCCCAACTGTTAAGTGCCGTTCCATTTCCTCTCCAGGAAATGGCAACGTCACCATCACCGTCGCCGCCCTTGCCCCCCCTGGAGCCACCGCCAGCATCACCTCCGTCCTCGCCTCAACTGCCATCACCACCCTTGCCGTCTCCATCATTTCCCATACAAGCCACGGAAGCCATGGAGTCCGCTGTGTTCCTTTCTTCCGGTGGATTTGCGCCCCTCGTCCCTCACGCACAGATCTCGTAGCATCTGTTGAATTGGGACCCTCTGCCTGTTGGGATTATTGGGCGCACGTGATCGGGCGAAGGCGATTGGGCGGTAGTCTTAGGGCTGCCGTGAGTTCTGCAGGGACAATGAGCTCCTGCTTAGCGCTGAATCCGGCAGTAGACTGCGCCTGTTTGCACAAGCTGCCTCGGGCCTGTGGTGCTTAAGGCGCCGTAAGCCCAGTGTCTGAGGCGCTGTGTGGACCCCTCCAGCCCCCCTTTAAAAGAAACGTTTTCAGGCCGTAGATTTGGTGGCAAGATTGCGATTCACTGAAATCAACTGCAAGGCTGTTCTCGGCTGAAATCGACGCCAAGGTTGCGTTTAGTGATATTCAACTGAGTTTTACAACGGGGACCCTTCCTCTCTCTTTGGGGGTGAAGGGGGCAGGGAGGGGCACTGCCTTCTGATTCTGACTCTCGCGGATGACCGCTCTCTAATTCCCGTGTGTTGATATGATCAGTGTTGGTAGCATTAATCATGGCAAACGAATGTGGATGCTGGGGGGGCGGCTTAATGGGATAGCGCCCACATTAGTGAATCCGTTGGGGGTCGTGCGTGCGCAGAAGAGGGCGACGCAGTACTCCTCGAGGTTGATGTTGGGGAGGCAGCGTCCGTGGAACTGGTGGAGCTTGATTATGAGGAGGAGACCTCAAGCGTGACCTATACGGGGAAGCCTGATGTGGAGCCGCCGGTGATCACGCTGGTTGGGGATGCCGTCGTGGAGGTGCGCCTGATGGCCGAGTACCGGGACGCCGGGGCCTCAGCCGTGGACCTGGTGGATGGCTCCGTCCGCGTGGACGTGGTCGGGCTGGAGGCGGTGAATACGGAACTGGCAACACCCGCAGACGCCCCCTTCGTGCTCACGTATTCTGCGCAGGATGCTGCCGGAAATGCTGCGGTTCCGATGACGCGCTCGGTGGCGGTGGTAGACCCATGTAGCCCTCCCACGTACTACTGCAGAGACTTGGACCTGTGCAGCGTGTGCCCCGCCGGCAGCAGCGACCCAGCGGAGTGCATTTGCATGTCCTCGTGGGTCGCGCTGGAGGCAGAGGTGGTGGAGGTGGTGGAGGAGTTTGTGCCAGTGGAAGATGTCACGGCGCCAGTCATCATCTTACTGGGTGCGCTGGCCTTACCTCGTTTGCAGCCACTGTATCGACGCACTCACCACTCCAGCGCCCCACATGCACACTCCGGTAGCATTGTCCTTCTTGTTGCAGATAGTTGGATCTTGCCACGTGGCGTCATCATTCCAGGAAGGCTGCTAACTGATGACGGCTGGCTCTTGCGACCTGTCCTCGCGCTTGAAGCGAATGTGGGTGCCCCGGGCGATATCCATGCAGCGTGTTTCCTAGCCATAATCATTCTCCAGCCTCTGGACCAGACGCAATCTCGGATCTACGGCTGAAATAGGCCGAGGGGCGGGACGGCTGCAAGTGGAATGAGGCGTTTCTGATGGGCACGCCGGAGTGGGGGGCTTGGAGGGGTGGCGATATCATCAGGCGATGGTCAATTGGGCGTGAACAACCAAGGGGAGGTGTTCATGGCGCACGTGGTGAAGCAGTTCACCGACTTTGTGGCCCCTCCGACGCACGCAGAGGACGACATCGATGGCAACCTCACGGATGTGATCACCAAGTTCGGACAAGTAGACACGGCCATCCTCACCACCGACGACTCCCCGCATCTAATCACCTACAACGTGCACGATGCCGCCGGGAACGAAGCCAGAATTGCACGGCGCCGGGTGTACGTCGTCAGCTCATGCCCGGAGGGGTGGGTGATGTGTAGCGGGGCGGATCAGTGCGTGGAGCGCATACTGGACTGCTCCCTCGGGCGCACCGAGGAGAGCGAGTTCAACGCGCAGGCCAACACGCCTCCGGAGGTGGCCCTCGTCGGCCTCGAGGTGGTTTCGGTGCTGCAGCACCGCGCCTACGCCAGTTGCGGGAAGGGCGCGCTGCTCACAGAGGTGTGCGACCGTGGGGCGTCGGCGGTGGACGCGGAGGAGGGGGTTTTGGACGCACGCGTGCTCGCGTGCTCTCCCGACAATGTGAGCTTCCCCTTTGTGGAGGTTGGGATCCAGCCGTGCGAAGTGGACACTACTGTGCCGGGGCGCTACCAGATTGTTTTCTCGGTGACCGACTCGTCAGGGGCGTTTGCGTCCACGGTGCGGACAGTGGTCGTGGAGCCGAGCTGCCCCATCGGAGAAGCGCTGTGTGCGGGCCGCACCGACTGCAGCAGAGGCGGGCTGTGCATGGAGGACCTGGACGGGCTTCCAGAAGAAGAGGAGACCGAGCCGAGCCCCCCGGCGATGGCGCTGGTGCTGAGCGACACAGCGTCGACATCGGTGCGCGTGAAGAAGAATGCCCGATACGAGCTTTGTGCAATGGGGCAGACACCCGCAGCGGAGGGGGACTGTGAACCAGGGGTCACCGCGGTGTCCTCGGCGACCGGGTTGGACCTCTCCATGCAGGTGCTGTCGTGCCCCCCTGAAGACTGCCTCCCCTTCGGGTGCCCGGGGCATGAGATGTGGCTGCAGAAGGGGCTGAGAAGCTGCTTGGACACCGCCGCGGATGTAGGCACTGTGTTTGAGCTGAGATTCACCGTGTTCGACGACAACATGCCGCCTCGCAACGCCACCGTGGCTCGGCTCATCACCATTGTGTCGCCTTGCGCGGAGGGCGAGGAGCTCTGTGAGGGTGACGTGTGCTCATCCTCGCCCTGCGCCGTCCACATGACCCTCACCACCGAGGAGGATGTACTGCCTCCCGAGGTGGGCCTCCTCAGTGTGTCGTCGCCATTCGCTGCCAGCAATCAGAGCGGTGACAGCGATGCGGCCCCGGTGCTGACATCCAGCTCCGGGACCTTTTGGACGTCGCAGACGAGCTATGGCCAGCTGGCACCAGGCGGGCTGCTGGTGCGGTGCTCCTCATGGGGCGAACTTGAGGCGGCAGCGACGGCACTGAGTGGTGACGAGGGTGACTCCGACAGCGGAGGGCCAAACTGCTCAGCGGCGGCGTGGGACGCGGAGGATGGTGACTTGACCAGTAGCCTGGAGGTTGAGCAGGTGTATGACTCTCCCGTGTGCAGCGGCGGTGAGGAGGGGGGTGACGACGCGCCGAGATGCATCAGCTCTGGGAGTTGCCCCCCGGAGGCCCTGAGGGCGGGGGAGTGCGCGCCCGGGGTGTATGAGTACGCGTGGTCGGTGGTGGACCTGGGGGGCAGCGAGGCGCGAGTGGTGGAGGTGGTGGAGGTGGTGGAGCGTGCCACCGTGGAGATACAGGTGAGGCTGAACAGTGGGGCCGAGGACCTGGCTGCTGCGGAGGCTGAGGCGGCCGCCATTGAGGCTGGTGGGGACGAAGCGCAGGCCGTGCGGTCTGCTCTGGCGCAGCTTGCTGGGGTAAGTGCAGATGAAATCGAGCTCGGTGCAGTGAGCGCTGAGGAGGAGGAGGGAGCTAGCCCTAAAGGGTATGTGCTGGTGGTGGACGCCATCGTCCACGTGGCCACATCGTCCATCCCTTCAGCGAGCGCTGCCACGGGGGACAGACGGCGCTTAACGTCAATGCCACCCCTGGTCTCGATGTCTCCCAGCAGCCCGCCAGCCTCTACAGAGGGCGACGAAGGAGAGGTCACCCCATCTGCAGCCATGGTGCAGTCGGCTGCGATTGCGGCGGCCGTGGAGGCCGGTGCCGCCGGCTCCGGGGAAGGTCGGTTTTCTCCGTCTTCGCCCGCTACCAGCTTCCCCTTAGCTAGAAAACAAAAGAGAAGAAAGCCAGCTCCGTGCATTCTCTCGCCTTCGTTGAGTCCTGTCCTCTTCCTCCGCTCCCACCCTTGGGAACGCTCCTCCCGATGCCAGGGAGCCACTGTGTCGGCCGCCAAAGGCAACCTCTATTGGTCACGCTTCGACGTGAGTCAGCGGGAGGGCTCTGTTTGTCACGTTTCGACGTGAGTCAGCGAGAGGGCTCTGTTTGTCACGCTTCGTTTGTCACGCTTCGACGTGAGTCAGCGGGAGGGCTCCTGTTGGTCTCAGCTTCGACGTGAGTCAGCGGGAGGAGCTCTGTTTGTCACTTCAGTGATCCCACTGGCCGGGAGGGAGCTCCTATTTGTCACGCTTCGACGTGAGTCAGCGGGAGGAGCTTCCTGTTTGTCTGCAGCCCGACGTGAGTCAGCGGGAGGAGCTCTGTTTGTCACGCTTCGGCGTGGGGTGGCAGGAAGGGCTCTGTTTGTCACGCTTCAACGTGAGTCAGCGGGAGGAGCTCTGTTTGTCACGCTTCGGCGTGAGTCAGCGGAAGGCTCTGTTTGCCAACCGACGTGAGTCCAGCGGGGAGGGCTCTTCATTTTTGTAGACGGCCCGTTGTATGGCGATGCTTGGAGCACTCGGGCATTGTCTGCATACCCAGTGAGCTGCGCCCAGCGAGGACATGGGTGGGGTGCGGGGAGGGTGCTTGAGGAGGTCACAGGCACGCTGAGCAGCTACCTGGGGCCGCAGCAGGCGACACCAGTGTCAGGAGCTGCCCGCGGAGTCCCTCGGTTTGAATCAGGAGCCGCAGCTCCAGCAGCGCACGAACACCGTGGACGAGGAGGCAGCCGCCTGGGCCAATCTGCGCGGGGAGGTGGCGCAGATGCACCAGGCTCAGGCGACTGCCTCCGCGCAACTGGCGTCCGTGGAACAGGAGATGGCGAGCTTGCGAGGTACAGCGCACGTGCAGGGCCTCGCAAGCGAGGCCGCGGAAGGGTGGCTCCACGGGCGCGAGCAAGTCCAGAGCAGATTCGATGAGCTCAGCCAGGTGCGCGGGCATGAGGAGGCCCTGCTCGATATACAGTATCACGGTATTCTTTACCGGTGGTCCAACTCCACCAAAGAGAGAGTTGCTAGATCTCGAGATATTAGCGATCTCGGTTGCAGCTTGAGTATGTTTAAGAACAGTCGAATGTAACATGCCATCGACCATAACTCTGTCAGACGGCCATTTTGCTCCCAAAAGCGCTTATTGTGTTCGAAGCATTATGATGGATCCATCTTCACCCTAAAAATGGGTTTCCAGTTTTTGGTAAAGTTGGACCACCGGTAAATACTACCTTGAGTTGTGGTACCTTGCAGACAAGTACTTCGGTATGGGGGGCAATGCGGGTCAGTCTGGCACTTGCTTTCTTACACGTGGGCTTTCTGCTGCGCGGGATGGGCCCACGCTGTTGCACTTGATGCACTCGCTCGCCCTTGCAACGCACACCGAGGTGTTCAGGCATCAGAAGCAGTGCCAGAACTCAGTTGTGAGTGCTGCGCCTTCCAAAGATTAGGGAGTCATCCCGTTCAGATGTGGCCCGGCGGGGCGAGGGGGAGGAGGGGAAGATGACTGCCCGGGGCGGCTGGAAGCAGGGCTTGACCACGGCGGTGGAGAACGCGGAGATGCTCGCGCAGAACCAGGCGGCGATCTCCAGCCTGACCATGAATGCGACAGAGGCAGCCAAAGCCTTATTTCTCTCCACCTTAAATGCTGCGGTCGCTTCGGGGTATGAGGCTCCGGACCGGGAGCCGTGTACCACCGGCCGTGACACGTCCGGATCCGCTGAGTTCGTCATCTCACTGCTGCCTGAAGCAGTGTCGCCACCACCGGTGAGCAGGCTCCATCAGCGGCATCAGCGCCGCCTGCAAGGTCGCGGTGGTGCCGGTGGTGCCACCAGCAAGACAGCAGGACAGCAGTCTGAGGCCGCAGAGGGCCAAGTGGACGCGGAGTCCGTGTTGCTGGACCTGGAGAACCTGCAGGCCACGGAGTGGCGCCCGGCGCGGTACATCGGCCTGGAGGGAAGCAACCAGCTCCTCGGAGGCATGATGCTGATGCAGTACCGGGTGGCGGCGCCGAGCAACCACGCGTGCACGGATCGGTTCCGCAGCCTCGCGGCCCCATGCTTCACTGTGGCTGCCGGCAATGAGCACCCCTACGGCTCCGACCCGGTGTTCCGCCCGAGAAGCAACATGTACCGCGCAGATCTCTTTGGTGCGTCCACTCGTCCTTCCCACAACCCACAACCCACCCTGGCCTTCGCCCATGGTGTCCCCAGCTCTAAAATCTAGGACAGTAAGCTCAGAGCCCCAAGTCAGACCCCGAGTCAAGAGCCCAAGTCGGACCCCGAGTCAGACCCCGAATCAGACCCCGAGTCAGAGCCCAAGTCAGACCCAGTGGGCTCAAGTCAAGAGCCCAAGTCAGACCCCGAGTCCGACCCAGCGTCAGACCGAAGTATGACCCAGCGTCAAGAAGTCCAAGTCAAGAGCGAGTCAGAACCCGGAAGTCAGACCCACCTCCAGACCCGGAAGTCAGGCCGAGTCAGACCCACCTCAGACCCCGAGTCAGACCTCGAGTCAAGAGCCCAAGGCAGACCCCGAGTCAAGAGCCCAAGTCAGAGCCGGAGTCGGAGCCCAAAGGCACTCCTCATGAGGAGCTCGGCGCATCATGTAGTGCGTGTGGCATCCTCCTCCGTGTACATGGCGTGTCACATGCGCAGCCGCCGGGCGTGACTGTGCACACGCCCGGAAGCATTCGCCTGCGCGATGCCGCCCACTGCCTGTTCAAATATCGATCGGGCGGACCACGTGGACCGAACTGTGACAGAGTGGCATGCAGCTTCACCCCCCTCGCCCCTACCCCCCCCCTAAGGCGAGCTACGAGGAGGCGCCTCTGCACCCTTCAGAGTTCCCCCTCGTTCATGGCTCAGAGAGGAAAGCTGCGAAGATGGCCCTTGTGACAGATAGAGTTGACCCGGTGGGGATGGGGGGAGGTGCGAATATGGCCGGCGGCGCAACAGCGGGATCATACTACAACCTGTCTGCAGCCAATCCCAGTGAAGGAACACACACACTGACCCCGTTTGAAGGGCTCAATATAGACGGGTTCGATGACGGCGGATACCCCTTCTACTTCGATGCTGGGGTGACGGGTGCTCGGGCGCTTCAGCTTCTCAGTATGCTCTATCAGGGCCTCTACCTGGACGATCAAACCCAGGCAATGGAGGTGCGGCTGCTGACGTGGAACGCGGAGCGCCACTGCCTCACCAACCTCCGTGTGGAGTTCCGCCGAGCAATCGGCGCGGGGACCTTCCGGGCCACCACCTACGCATCGCCATACTCCTTCCTCTATATTGACGAGGATATGATCACGCTGGGGATCTGGTACTCCGTATGGCTTCTGCTGCTGTTTCTCATCTTCATCCGCGAGCTCCTCTCACAGGTGCCCCAACCACATTGAATTCCTGATTCCCGTACGGTGTCAGCAGCAGCGTGATCATCGTCAGCATCGCCGTCGCGATGCTGGATACCGTGGCATGGAGAGACAGAGGAAGATGGGTCAGAATGTGGGTCGGGTCAGGAAGTACATGTTAACACGTTTTGACTCTACGTGTCATCCCATTTTTCATTTATATTTTTGCCGAGCGCAATGATATTGGAAGGTATTCCCAGAGTTGACTCTGATGTAAGTAGCCACGTGGCGCACAGGCGGGGGAGATGACGAGGTCGGGGGTTGGCCGTGCAGCTCGTGGTGTTCTATGTCACCGAGCTGCAGAATCACATGCATATCAATTTTCAGATCCGGAGCAGCACCATGATGGTGCGTCGCGCCCCCCAGCCCCGCAGGCTGCTCGCGCGTGCGCTGATCGACCGTGCAAGCGTATTTGGCCAGGGCGGACCTCCAGGCACAGCATGTACGCTTGCGAGCAAAAGAAATGGCACCCCTATAAGGAGCATGATCCCTCTCTCTCTCTCTACTTGGGCTGTTGGCTGCTGCGCTGGTGTGCTAGATGGCTGCTCCTGGCACACGCGTGGCACAATCCTCAGCGCACAGCTACCGTGTTTATCCTAGGGCGAGAATCCAGTCAGATATACTCTCAGCTGTGTTGTGACACTGACCTCTTGACCACATTGTGGTACTACTCGCGCACGCGGCGCTGCTGTGATGCAGGCGAGTGGGGCATGGCGTTTGCATTGGCGCCATGAATGCCCAGGGTCTATTCTGCTCGCGCAAGAGAGGAGGGAAGTCGCCGCCGTGGAGTCAGTGCGGCTGTGACACATTGTTCCAGGATATTGCAAACCCCGATGACACGCGTCAAGGTGGATGAGGTTGGCGCGCCTCAAGTTCTGGGGGTGGGGTGCGCGTTGCCCGCCATTGCCGCATCGTGCCAGGTGGCCTTGAAGGCCCTCGTGTCCAATGGTATGCGCCAAATACACATGCTGTGGTCCCTGCACGCCCTCTTCACCTTCAGCATGACACTGTACAGCCTCTGGCTCAAGGATGGTCTGCTGTTGGAACTGCGCTACGATCTGCTCGAGGACCCGTACTACCCGGCCAATTTTTTGATGACCAAGCGGGTGGCGGACGACGGCATTCTAGATGGCATCGGGAACGAGTTGGTGGACGCCGCGGCCAGCGGGCTTGTAGCACAGGCCTCGGCTGATTACAGTCTCGCCCAGGATGATCTGATGGAGGACCTGCGGTGGCCGCTGGCCAAAGATTTGAGCGGTTAGTACCCCCAATATGCCTTATACTACACCGGTCCTGTAGCAGGCCCCGCGGCAGGGTGCTGCTTGGCACGTGACGGAGCGTCTGCCGGCGTTTGGTGCTCCGGCCAGGAGGAGGTGGGTTGGGTAAGAGGGGCAGGAGGTTTTGGGGGGCGGGTGGGTAACCAGGGATGGGGCAGGAGGTTTGGGGGTTGGTGATCAGGGATGAGGCAGGAGATTTGTGCAGGAGCAATGTCATAATATAACTCAGAGGACGGGGGGAGATTGCCGGGGAGGCCATGCTGTCCAGGGGGGGTTTGATATTCAGAGCAGAGAGAGGGGAGGATTTGGGTGACCTGTTGTGCATGGGAGGGTGGTTATTTCTGGAGGGGAGGGATGAGGGCCGCGCGCAGGGGTGCGAGGACTCGGAGGAACCCTTAGCGCCATCGACGAGCTTGAGCAGGTCCAGGCAATCACCAACTGGATGTTTGCGATCAGCACCATGTTTCTGGTGCTGATGATCGTCGCAGAGACGGGCTATCTGCCCCGCTTCAAAGGCCTCGTCGGGGTGCTGGCGGCCTGCGCCGTGGTCTTGCTGCACTTCTTCGCTATGACGGTCTACCTGTGTCTCGCGCTAGCCACCGTGATACTTGTCTTCTTTGGGACACAGATTGAAACTGTGTCCACCCTGCAGCGCTCCGTCAGCACCCTCGCGGTGAATTTCGTTGGCAGCATTGATGCACCCACTATCAAGGAGATGAAGAGGTCCGATTTTCGAGGGCACTCCCCCATCCCCCTCACCACTTGCATATCGCACTGCATCATCCCTCTGAGCACTTGCAGATCTCTCTCTCTCTCTCTTTCTCACCCCTGTGACCTGTGGGTATATGCACACGCGGCGTTTTGAGTGTTTACTTTGGCACTTGAAGCAGCCCAAAGAGCGCCTCTCCTCAGATTTTTCATAATTGTTTGTTCCGTTCGTGTTTGAAAGGGGTTCATGGAGCCAATTTAGAGCCAAATGGCTTTTGGAAAGAAAAAAAGTTTGCGAGATCCACGGTAGTTGCAAAGTATGCAGATTGTACCAGAGGGACTTTCAGACGCCATTTTGCACGAGGGGTGCGAGCGCGCGTGATGAGCCCCGAGGTGCAAAGTATGCAGATTGTACCAGAGGGACTTTCAGACGCCATTTTGCACGAGGGGTGCGAGCGCGCGTGATGAGCCCCGAGGTGCAAAGTATGCAGATTGTACCAGAGGGACTTTCAGACGCCATTTTGCACGAGGGGTGCGAGCGCGCGTGATGAGCCCCGAGGTGCAAAGTATGCAGATTGTACCAGAGGGACTTTCAGACGCCATTTTGCACGAGGGGTGCGAGCGCGCGTGATGAGCCCCGAGGTGCAAAGTTGGGGGCAAACATCCAGTGCAAAAAAAGGATTTTGGTTGAAAATTCATACGAGTCACGAACGCTTGCCCACATATGACGCCTTGCATGTGCGGTGCATTCACTGAGCATGGAAGGCGGTGCACTGGGTGTCAACGCCGCGGCTGCTCCACAGGGTAACCAACAACAGCGATTCAATCATGCTTACATTCGCCAGCCAGCTCCTCATTTTCGTTGTCCCCTTGTTCACCGTTATACTGTTGCTGAGCATGCTGCTGGGCATCGTCGGTGACGCCGCTGTAGAACAAATTCAGGTGAGGGGCTTCCTGACACCCTCGCTTCCTCCCTCCGATGACCGTTCAAGTTGCAAAGGGCCGCCCCTAGCTAAGGTATTGCATCTGAATTCGATGCACTGCCAGCAGATTTTCCAATCATGTTGTCGTCACGGCGCCGGCTCCACTTATCTGCAAGCCTGCGCCCGTATCAGCAAGCGGCGCGCCTTCTCGCTACAGGGTCCGTGCGCCAGCACTCTGCTACCTACGCTGATGTGGCGCTGACGTGGGATCTTGTGGCTGTATCCATGCGCGAGCCTTATAGGAAGAATGTGCATCCCCCAGGTTTCCCTTGCTTGCAAGTGCCTTCTCTCCTGACACCGGCGCTGGTGTTGGTGGGGGCCTCAGGAATCGCGCAAGAATAAGACCAAGCTGTATGTGCTTGGCCGCATGCTGCTCACGCAGTTTGAGCCCTACCTCCTGCGGGGCCGCCGCGGGCCATTCAGCATCATCAAGCATCTTCAGACGAATGTCAGTGTGAACACGATCTTGACGGACATCTGTGTGCCTCAAGATGAGAGTTTCATCGGCGTCTCTCAAGACAATCTCGCGAAGGAAGAGGCGACTGCAGTGGCGGATGGCCACGAGGGGGGACGGTCCGAGGCTAATACCGAGACGTCCACTGCAGGGCCGGTGACAGAGGCGGTCCGACGATGTGCAGCGGTCAACACGGTAGCAAATCGGTCCAGAAAGAGCGAGGATGGGGCATCCTCGACTCCCATCCCAGCGCGGTCTAGCCGGTCCAGTCGAAAGAGTGAGGATGGGGTACCCTCGACTCCCATCCAAGCGCGGTCCAGCATGAAGGCATCTCAGAACAGCGGCGGTCTTCACAGCCAGCGGCCGCCCGCGGCAGATGAGCAGAAGTCAAGCTGGCGCACGCCACGGGCGCGTAGGCAAGTCACCCTCCAGGCGTTCAAGAAGGCAGGGAAGCTGTACGACCCCTGGGCGCTGCAGTGCATCCTCAAACAGCTCAGGCACACCAAAGACGGTGGCGACCAAGTCAGGTGCGAGACTTGTGCACCTGGTGTTGTTTGTAGTGCTGCTGCTTGTCGATTTTGGCGAGAGCAGATGTCGAAAGTGACCCTCGGGTCATTCCTCTCCCTCCAGCCACGGGTGTCGAGCGTCGCGGGGATCCTAAGCCTCGTCGAGCAGTCCGTGTCGAAGGATGCAGATTCACTGCAGATGCCGCGGAAGCAGACTTTTGCAGCAAAACTGCAAGTGTTTGAGAAACGCTGGGTGCGGCGGTTTCGAGCGATCATCATGCGTGGGCGCACGTGGATGGAGCGCATTGCATGCTGATTGTTACCGAGCTGTGCAGAGGCGTCTTTCATGTCCCCATGGCAAAGCCGGCGGCGCGGTCAAAGCCCTAAATATGTGGAAACGCGTTCTCGCCGAGTGCAGCGGCGGGTGATGGACTCCCCAACACGTGGCAGCGCTCGCGGGCCGGAGCCAGATGGCAGATTGCAGCATGGGCGCATCATCTGACCGCAGACGCAGGCTCCCTGAGCAGAAAGCCGCCGCCGCCTCCACGTCCCCGCACAGCAAGAGCTGGCGCCTGGAGATCTGCGTGCGGCATTTGCTGTCGACAGCACGCCATTCAGCATGTTCAATCGCCTCGTGCGCTGCAAGTGACGTACGCTGCAAGTGACGCGCTTCGTGGATGCTGCTACGGTGCGCGCAGGGGTGACGTGCGGCAGTTGCTGCCGGGCGATTCAGACGTGCGCGCCCTCGCCGTGGCCCTTGCGAAGGACATGCTCGTCATGGAGCACCAAAACGGTGCGCGGCGCCACGTGGCCTCGGGGGAAGCGACCTGCCGGCGGGGAGGCCACTGCATCTGACATTCAAAGCCGATGTCAAAAAGCAAAAGGGGAATGTCTCCGAATGGTCATCAAACGGGCGAGGGACGAGGAGTACATTATCCCGAGACTGTCAGCTGCTGCAACAACTTACAGTGGGGGATGCTGACTCCATTCTTTAGCTGTTTTGTGCTCTGCCGTCTTTTGTTCTCCCAGCTGCACAATATTTTCGATTCCCGCAATGATTGTGTGAACCGCTGTGTCCGCACTGATGACCTAACGGGGGGAAGGGGTGGGGGGGTTCGGATAACGTTGTGGTGATTCACAGGGAATGCACAGGTAACACGTGCCAACTTGCAGCGGCTGTCAAACAACCTGGAGAAAGCGTCACCCGCGAGTCCAAAGCTTTCGCGATCCACCATGCTAAATAAAGGGAAGATAACCGCGCACCAGCATCAGCTTCTGGAGGTAGTACACGTGGCACGCACACCTGGACCTATTTGTCAAGGTGGCATGAAGCCACAACCCAGCAGAAGCTTTGGGCGGGTCATTCGCCGTGCGTTCCCTTGGGTCTGTCCGAGCCGGGGTAGCGCGTCTCAGACTGTGCGTGTGTCTCAAGCCGCGGTGTAAGCAGCGCATTGGTGGTGCATGGTTGAAGGATGAACTGGTGCGTTGCTGTGAACGGGGACGGCCGCCAGGTGGAAGTGGGTTTTGGGAGGCGGTTGTTCCTGTGGTGCCATTCTGGCGGGCACTGCCTCTTGGAGAGCTCGGTGGATTCATCTGCCTTTGCTGCAAGGAGAGTAAGAGTGTGGTGAAGTTCACGTTCTGTGTTTTCCCTTAATTTTTGTGGGGAGCACTTAGGTGCCCGCATGTTTTAATTTTTGGCATGGGGTGTTCATGCTTTGTGGTGTGACTGCATTCATGGCATAAGCATGGACCGACGGGTCCCATCCATCGACCGTGAGCCACTGGGGGGCATGCCAGCAGGGTCCGCTCACTCCGTAACCCAGGGACCAACTATTGTTGGGCGATGCTCGGTCGCATCGTATCATCTCTCCATGCTGCTTTGCATCTGGGTAGGGAATATGTATGAGTTGGTGGTGTCTTGTCACGGCCCCGTCCGGCTCTTGATTTGCTTCTCACATCCACTGGGATGATGGTGGGCTGGCTTTTGTTGGCTGATCTTCATGTCGGCTGATCATTCAGCGTGGCGGGCTTACAGTCGAGGCTTTTTTTTTAATGGCGAGGGCAACGGTCAGAAGAAATGGAGAGGTGTAGTCCCTGGAGGACCGTTGAGGAGGTCGTGCCTACCATGATCAATGGTTGAGATGAGTTCTGGTCGGGGGGGCTACCAGGTGGACGACTTACATATGCCTGAGAAAGAAGAGATTAAAGACCCCGCCTCGACAGAACCCCGCAAAACTCTCTTTGGTGGTCATCGTGAAGAAGAATCAATGGCACAGATCCGCCAATCAAGAGCCACAATGGCGAAAAGCAAAGCATTGCGGGCGGTGGTGATGATGGACAGGATGGAGGAGGCAACGGATCAGCTCGAGCAGCTGGAGGAGCGCCTCGAGCAGAGCTGCGAACGCGTGGTAAGGATAAACCCTAAACCCCACACCTTATCTAAGGGCGTCATTGTCTCTTTTTTATGTGTTTCATAGCACCAGTGCGCTGATGGCACATATATGCCAGTCGTTCTCACGCCACTCCGCCGCGCGCGTATGCCACTGATTCGCTGGCGCTTTCCGGCGCGCCACGTGACCGGCTGCTGCCAAGATCCAATGAGTTATGTGCATGCCAGTCGGTTTCAGCGCAAGCCCACCTCGTACGGTGTTTGAGCGATTCTATTGAGGGTTGGCGCTTAGTGCATGCCTTCTTCAGCACCATCGTCCTCCCCGAGCGTGCTTCCCGCCTCTAACAGACGTCTCCCAGCCCTGGGACTAGTAAATTCAGACCAAGGCAACAGGAAAGAGAGAAAGAACAGACAGGGAACTGCGTCGAGGGGGGCTGCGTACAGGTTTTGCCACAGCGTGGTCTCCTTGTAGGCCCCCGGTCATATTTCAGTTTCGTATGGTGCAATTCACTATTAAGTATAAAGGTTAAGATGTGCACATGTAAATAATTATCGCAATTCATAACACATGATACGTGTTTTATATGTTATCGTGTATAACCAATTGGCGTGTATTGCTCTACGATGATCAAAGGTCTTTTATTATCCCTAGCTGCTTGTTTTTTTACATGCCTTCAATTCCCAAAAGGCGCGCTGCTAACAAGTCATTAGAAACGATTTCTTTGCGCATGCTTCTAAGAGTGTGTGAGAGAACTCTCTGATGGAATGGTTTTGTCTATGCTGATTCACAGCTTCACATGCTTCCTAGGCGGATTCAAAGCTTCTTTGTTTGACGGACCGACGTGGCCATTTAGCTCTGTTCATTTTGCGTTCTTCTGTTTGTCGGATCTCGACTGCTGCTGCAAAGTACGGTCTGGACCCTCGCCCGTCTGCCAGAAGCCTTGGGTTACCTCCTGACGGTTTCCGAGAACTAGGCTAGGCCCGGGAGGGTCTGGCGCCTCTTCCACCAGAGTCCTTCCCGTCACCTTTTCCCGCATGACCCCTCTCCTTCTTGAGGGACTCCTTCGCAGAGGCCCCTCGGGTCGCGAGGAACTTCAAGCTCGGCTCGGTCCTGAGCTCCTCAGACGTGTAGCACTAGAAGTCAAAGATGTAGCAGCACGCGGCCTCGGCCACAGTGCTGCGAATCTTCGCCTCCACTCCGCGTTTGTGGCACCTCTCAGCGTTCTGCCTCCCGCCTGCTAATCCTCCGTCCTCACTTCGAGGGCCGATAATCAATTCACTGTTTAAATTGCTGTGTGCCCACACAACGGTGTAGAATATATTACCTTGCACAAACCTGTTTACGACAGAAACAGAGATACAGATATGGAAGTGTCAACTTGTTGAGCATGCTTTAGGTGCTTTGAGCCAAAGTCTAGCATAAGTGAGGAAATGCAGCTCCAACTCAAATGGGCGGGTGATGTGGCTGTGGCTCTGCAGGTGGCCATCCAAGAGGGTATAGGCGAGCATGACAAGCGCCTACCCATAATTCCATATTCGAAATGCCGCATAGAAGGTGGCTTAAATTTTAGGGGGTGGTCACCCGATGATTTCTTCCAGCAGCACATGGCGAGTTCAAGCATATTTGCGAGTGATTCAAGCATGTTGCAACTTGATTCGATTCTGCCTCAAGTGTCCTTGGGTGAAGTGATACTTCCTCCAGAGAATCCTCGGTCATCAGACACGATCAGTGTGCATCCCATGGAATCCTTATGGAATCCAGGCACACAGTGCATGCAATGCGATGCCAGCGCAGCTCAGGGTAAAAGTCACTTCAACACTTTGGCTTGGGAGACCACAGCTATGGATGGACGAGGGGGGACAAAATCGAGAAAGGACGGGTGGAAGTTGTCCTCAAGCACATTCAGCAAAGGAACAATAAATAAATATGAGAATTTGGATATAGATGACACACATACAATTTAGTTTTAGGTATTGCAACACAGCTATATGGAGCAGTTGGCATTAAGGGGCGCACAGAGAAGTCGGTCAGAGCAGAAAATGTGCTAATGATGCGAGTAGAAGGCCGCAGATATTCGCAACCAACTCTTAAATGCAATGTGGTTTTGGATCACAACGAGTTGGGCCATCAGAATAAAGTTGGGATGGAAAAAACTCGCAATTATAATTTGTGCAATGGATTCTATGGCATTTGTACAGATATGGATGGACGAGGGGGGACCAATTGAGAAAGGACGGGTGGAAGTTGCCCTCAAGCACATTCAGCAGAAGAGCAATAGATAAATATGAGAATTGGGATATAGATGACACACATATAATTTAGTTTTAGGTATTGCAACACAGCTATATGGAGCAGTTGGCATTAAGGGGCGCACAGAGAAGTCGGTCAGAGCAGAAAATGTGCTAATGACACGAATAGAAGGCCGCAGATATTCGAAACCAGCTCTTAAATGCAATGTGGTTTTGGATCACAACGAGTTGGGCCATCAGAATAAAGTTGGGGTGGAAAAAACTCGCAATTATAATTTGTGCAACGGATTCTATGGCATTTGTACAGCTATGGATGGACGAGGGGGGACCAATTGAGAAAGGACGGGTGGAAGTTGCCCTCAAGCACATTCAGCAGAAGAGCAATAGATAAATATGAGAATTGGGATATAGATGACACACATATAATTTAGTTTTAGGTATTGCAACACAGCTATATGGAGCAGTTGGCATTAAGGGGCGCACAGAGAAGTCGGTCAGAGCAGAAAATGTGCTAATGACGCGAATAGAAGGCCGCAGATATTCGAAACCAACTCTTAAATGCAATGTGGTTTTGGATCACAACGAGTTGGGCCATCAGAATAAAGTTGGGGTGGAAAAAATTCGCAATTATAACTTGTGCAACGGATTCTATGGCATTTGTACAGCTATGGATGGACGAGGGGGGACCAATTGAGAAAGGACGGGTGGAAGTTGCCCTCAAGCACATTCAGCAGAAGAGCAATAGATAAATATGAGAATTGGGATATAGATGACACACATACAATTTAGTTTTAGGTATTGCAACACAGCTATATGGAGCAGTTGGCATTAAGGGGCGCACAGAGAAGTCGGTCAGAGCAGAAAATGTGCTAATGACGCGAATAGAAGGCCGCAGATATTCGAAACCAACTCTTAAATGCAATGTGGTTTTGGATCACAACGAGTTGGGCCATCAGAATAAAGTTGGGATGGAAAAACTCGCAATTATAATTTGTGCAATGGATTCTATGGTATTTGTACAAGGCGCTGCATCATTATACCGATAAGACTTTTTTTTCGAGTCCGTGGTACCCGATCCATTTCCGGCAATGCCGCTATTCATTTACCACTGCCAGCAAGATACACATGCTACATCCTTAATATACGTTTGCAAGTAGGGAGGGGTTACTTTCCCCCCACCTGTACGTTCACGTACCCCCTATATATAAAAACATACCATAGTGTACCTTGTGACGTGACATGACAGCCATAACTACCTCATATAAACATGGTACGTTAGCGTGTCACGAAAGCACAGCGACTGCTCTGCTCAGACTCAGCGATTGTCGCTGTGCGATCCGCTCGCGTAATTCCAGTCGAGTGTTCCAGTGTATGACAAAATCGTCGTGACACACCAAGCACCACCACCATATGGCAATTTGTCTCCAATTTTAAGACTGTATTTGTAGTGTAGCTGACTGACAAACCGATATAATCGCACACCATATCTGAGGACTGCGAGCTTCTGTGTTTGCCTCAAATCGCCTTCTTGCCGTTCAGATCATCGAGTTCACCAGTCGTCAAAAGTGCCACCTTACTTTGCAGTGCATGCCGTTTTCGATCAAAGAGCGGCATGCGCCGGGATACGGCGGCATACAATACCCACCAACTAGGACCTTACACGTCGACGTATGGTGTCCGAATTCCCCCGGCGGCCACCGACACGTAGGACTGCGGGGGTCACCAGCTAAGCGGACGATGCCGCGGCCTCTGAAAATCAGTGAACAACAACATCATGGGAAATTCGGACACCATAGATAGTTTTAAAAAAGGCATATATAGAGGACTTATGTATGCCGTTGACCCTCCTGCGGTGTCCGGACAGTCGCTTTCCAGCATCCGGTAGGGTTGGATGCCGCCATCGGGTTTGGGTTTGCGGAGAGCGAAATCTGCAGCCATTCGCGTTTCACCCGGTTGAACTTATTTGGAACTTATCGCATGCCTTGCACTATGCTTGCTTAACGGGCGTTAAACTTAAAGGCGATATCTCATACGGCATAGCTGATATTCGCAAGCGTGTGGGTAGAGCTCACTAAAATGTGCACAACTTTCGCGTTACTCATCCATTTACGCTCATCTTGAAGTATATAAGAGATGGGTGTTATACCTACTCGTGGTTACGTTTCCGGGTTTTAAAATCAATCTCTATTATGCGCATCATCGCAGATTGCACGAGTCGTTGATGAGGAGTTTGCAGTGGAGCAGAGAAAATTCCTTATTTTCGGTGTGGAAACCGGTGATATTTGAGTGTTTGGGGACATTTTCTCAAAAGAATTCGATTCGCATATGCGCACACTCGATGGGGATACCATGTACGCCTCGCCGGGGTGCCCAATGCTTCCACAATGTGCCGAAACTTAACTACATATAAAATAGCTGATATTCATACTGTATTTCCCATATCGCCTTTTTAGTGTTACGCAAGCACGGCACTATAGTCGCGTCAAGGAATGTATACCATTCCTTGAGCACCGGCAATCCGGGGAGTCGCCTAGGTCACGTAGACGTGTTCATCCACTCAAGCGAAATGAACAAACCTGGTAACCTAGAAACTTGTTTATTGTGCGTGATAGGGGGTACTTGTATACAGGTTTGGGATTCTTAAGTTCGTGCGGGTGCGTTGTGCGGATGGCTACCCTCACGTGATAATCTTCGCGCAAGGGAGGCGAAGATGATCGCGTGCACGTAGACATGAGTTCGCAAGTGCAGAGTGTATGCATATATGCATTGTGATATGGTGTATGGTATGCAGTGCAATAATATATTATAAAAAAATACAGCGCTGCGGCTGACCCTATTGAAGTGAACGGTAGTCGAAAGTGATTAAGAAACGGTTGCCGTCATCGAAAATCAGCAGCAAAGCTCGAATCCCAACGGGCGATACAGTCGAATGTTCCATCTCACGATCGCCAGACGCTAACGATGACAGCGGTGCCACAACAGGCACGGTGGCACGCGTGGGTGGACGGGGGTTACATACTTAAGTGCATAATTTCGGTAAATGTTATTATACGGCTTGATATTTTTGGAGAAGTTTGGAGAAGGTTTGGACAAACTCAAAAATATAAAATTTTGACATTTAGGGTTTTGGAGTAGTCGTGCGGGGCCATTTTGGTCACTGCAAACCGCAGGAAATCGTGTTTTGCACTTGGCATGCATGCGCGTCGCATGAATGTGTTGATAAAAGGTCATCGCCGAGTTTGGGGAGGTGCACCAAGTTAGTTGAAGGCACTTGAAAGTTGCATAGCCAAGATTTTAGGGTTTTGGGGTTGCTGGCGGGTGAAATATTGGCTGTGAGAGCAGGGGTTTCGCGTATGCGGGGTCCGCTATAAAGTGCATATTTTTGGTAAATGTTGTTATACGGCTTGATATTTTTGGAGAAGTTTGGAGAAGGTTTAGACAAACTCAAAAATGTTATTTTTTGACATTTAGGGTTTTGGAGTAGTCGTGCGGGGCCATTTTGGTCACTGCAAACCGCAGGAAATCGTGTTTTGCACTTGGCATGCATGCGCGTCGCATGAATGTGTTGATAAAAGGTCATCGCCGAGTTTGGGGAGGTGCACCAAGTTAGTTGAAGGCACTTGAAAGTTGCATAGCCAAGATTTTAGGGTTTTAGGGTTGCTGGCGGGTGAAATATTGGCTGTGAGAGCAGGGGTTTCGCGTATGCGGGGTCCGCTATAAAGTGCATAATTTCGGTAAATGTTGTTATACGGCTTGATATTTTTGGAGAAGTTTGGAGAAGGTTTAGACAAACTCAAAAATGTTATTTTTTGACATTTAGGGTTTTGGAGTAGTCGTGCGGGGCCATTTTGGTCACTGCAAACCGCAGGAAATCGTGTTTTGCACTTGGCATGCATGCGCGTCACATCAAAATTGTGATACCCCAAGTTTGTTCAAATGCTTGAGCATAAATATGCAAAAAATGTTATCATTATTGCATTGTGAATGCCAAATCCCATACTATATATTTGAATGCCAAAATTACAACAGTGATAACACGCGCTCATGCTCGGCAGCAGGCATTTTGTACACATCCCCTCTTTTAACTAGGCGCACATCGGTTGCACGCACGGCTTCACAAGAGATCAAGCACTTTTTACTTGTGTCTAGTATGTAGTCATCTCTCACATCCGCATCTTCCCATTCAAAGTACCTCCCCGAAACCACAAATTCTCCCAGGGGCAAAATATTGCCCATAGTCATCTCGGCGCCCCCTAGGTCCAACCTCCGTCACGGCGGATAACGCCTTCACCAAGTAGTAGGCGTGTGTGCGGTCCGCCGGGTCTCGGTGGACCGCGATGATGCATCCGCGCCGCACCGCTACACTCACATCACTCGCATACTCCTCCACCAACTCCCGCACCCTTGCCGCGTCCGCACCCGTTGCGGGCGTCAATTCCACCTCCCTCCACAAATCCACATGCGAGCTCTCCAAACAGTTCTCGGACGTCGGCATGGACGACACACATTCCGCATAGCATGACACGCAATAGCATGTCCTGTCGCGCACCAGCAACTTCCCCTCCACGCCCGATCGCACCGAATGCTGTTGCAAAGTGCGCTCCAAAGATTTGTATGCGATGCGCGCCGTGTGATCAACCGCCGACAAACCTCCCGCCACCTCTTTCGTCGCGTCCTTGGGAACTAGATAAAAAAATCGTTGATTGAATACGGCCCTCGACTTCGTGTAGCTGGTGTCCGCGCGTGTGCGCAACCTCTCCACACAAAAAGCATAGAGATCGGCCGCACACAAGATCTTCCCATACCATTTGTCACCCTCCGAAATTACTGCCACCGCCGCTGCATGCTTCACGTGTGCCCCTGCTCCGTCCTGCTCCCCTTTAGCATGCGCCGTCTCAAAGAAGTTCCGCTGACAAGGAATCCCCAGCGACCATTCCATTTTGCTGTTTCCCACGTCCGCGAATCCCGCCGCGCACTTGTTCTGCCCCGCACAGCCATCCGCCCATTCGTGAATAAATATTGGCTTCGGAATCCCCCTTTTCTCAAAGTACTCCTTGATGATCACCTCTCGCATGTACTGAATGAATCTGTGATCATGCTTGCGGTCATCACTGATAAAGTACACATAGTCCTTTATCACAACCGGGTTCTCCGCCGTGGATTCTACCCCATCGACTTCCTTGCACGCGTGCCGCCATAATACACACACCAACACAGTAGCCTGCTTCACCACCCAGTGCAAACTCTGAACTTCCCTCGGGATGTTCAACGAATGGTTCTCGGAGAAGTCGAAACACCACGCCGTATGCCCCAACGGCAAATCCGTGATACACGTCTTAAATTGACGGTGCTGGTGCAAGGCCATGAATGTATGGTAAGCATAGGGACGCAAAAACGGGCAGTCCCCGACGCCATTTAGCCTCCGCCACTTCCACGATTCCGACGCCGCGTCCTCGCATAGAAAGCGTCAATTGCACCGACAGTTTGGCGACTTCCCCGGTTCGTGCCCCAGCAACAGCGTTTGCAGCTTAGATATCAACGCCCCCAATTTCGTCTTCTTCTGCAAAAACTGCAACCTCCTAACCTCTGTCCCTTCGTCGTCGTACTTGCCCGTACTAAGAGTCTCATAGCACGACCACCTCACCTCCTCCGCATATTGCACCTCCTTCTCGCACACTTTAAAGTTCTTCAAACCTCCGCACTGTGCTAGGAGGCAAGCACAAGAGCAAGAAAAACGGCTAAGTATAAAACGCAAGAGTACTCAGTACGGAGTACAGTAGGACCGATCAGAATGATGTTGATGTGAGGTGCCTAGCCTGTTGTACGGAGTACTCAGTACAGTTGAGTTATGGAAAGAGTTCCTGAATGTATAAGAACTCTAAGTGTAACCCGTTTCGGGGAGATGAACTGAACTGAAAAGTATAACATAAAAGTAAAGAGCCGTAACTGCTGTATATTGTGTATTGAAAGCATGCACTGATAGCAAAAGCATAATTATATAGATTTACGAAACCGAAGTCTTGTAGTTGACCAAACGTAATCATACCTCGTGCGGTCGTTTAATAAGTGTAGATAGTATAAGTCCGAAACCGTAAAGAAGAGAAGAAGCCAAGGTGTAGACTCCTACAAAATGGTAATTAGTTCGTGTTTTCACGTTGCTTCCTTGTCTTTCTTGCGCAAATTCTGATCAACCCGCCCCGCCTTGTGCGATTAGCTAGCGAGGTACTTGCACTACGAAATCGAGAATGCCTGTGCTCTCGTTCTTGTTGCGCGGTGGTGTGTGGGATTGAGGGTTCCAGGTCGCTTGGAGCCGCGTCGGTGTGGAGGAATCTAGCCCGACGACAATCTTTTAAGGTGCGCGCGTTGTCTTCACCAGTACTAACACCTTCCTCAGGTGCATCCTCACCAAGTCGAACTCT
This sequence comes from Cymbomonas tetramitiformis, assembly GCA_001247695.2. Classification (NCBI taxonomy): domain Eukaryota; kingdom Viridiplantae; phylum Chlorophyta; class Pyramimonadophyceae; order Pyramimonadales; family Pyramimonadaceae; genus Cymbomonas; species Cymbomonas tetramitiformis. The sequence continues at coordinate 25,272 of LGRX02000838.1, forward strand.
CATGTCTTCCGCATTGACACTCGCCTCCTGCACTTTAGCAGCCATTTCAGCACGCACCACCTTCACCAACTTGCGTGCTCGCATCGACAACCACAAAGGTCCGCAACGTTGTCCCCTGTCACGACGCGCTTTGAACTCAGCGTACAAACGCTTTTCCATCTCAGGAAATAAGCCGCTTGTAGTGCGCTTACGCCTTTTCAAATGCTTAACCAGATCTGTTGAAGCCGCCAGATACAGCCTCTCCCTAGATTCCGGCCGAGACCACCTCCAGATATTATCGGCAGGAATGCCGAGTTCCTGTCCAGCTAGGTCAAACACGTTGGCTAATCCCGGAGTTTCCTCCCGAATTTTATCCGCGACTTCAATTGCCTTCACTTTTTGGACATTGCTGTAAGATCGGCGCGTCTTTGCCCCGCGCCGACCAGTACCTGTGTTCGCATTGAACCTCGGCCGCTTCGTTCCCGCAGGTCCGACGGTTTGGCCGATAACACCCAAATTGATTGAGTCATCACCAACAGGAGAGGAAAACGCGAGCTCCGTTGTGAACGAAAACTCAAAATTAACCAGTACCCAGTCCTCCTCTAAGTCCGAAAACTCAACATCGAACCCCACGTGCACCCAACTCTCATCGCTGACAAGTGCCCGAGCGATCGGAGTCGGTTTTGCAGCCTTCCACTCTGCAGGGTGCATCAATTTCTCATGATGGACTATGGCTGGGGCACGCTCGCTACATTTTGAACAGAATCGGCACTTGAACTTCGGAACTTTTTCGACGGCTTGTCTCTCAGCGACGGTGTATTTTGCGCCGGTCTTTTTGGCAGTCACAGTGCTGGTAAACCCCAAGTCGAAAAATGAGCGCGCCTTAAAATTCTTCCCCACCAGCGGCTTGTGAAAGGGCTCTGAAACTGGATCCTCCACCTTCTTGCCTGGCCGCGTTGCCTCCTCACCTCCCTGTTCTGATTCCTGGACATCGCAAAGCTCAGCCATTTCGACGTCGTTGTCAGATACATCAGATACCTCTGGGGAGGTCACCACACTCTCGCCATCACTCTCATCGGCAGATGAGTCGGTCACTGAGGAAAAACAAGAGTCGGAGTCGGAATCTGAAGAGAAGACAATATCGATAAAAGGAAGCATCTGGGGACGCTCAGGACTGCCCAGCGCAGTAGGCTTCAACGGTCGTTGTTCTTCACATTCTTCGCGTACCACTACCGTAGTGGCATCCAAGAAACTCTGTTTGGCACGCGAATATTCTGCCATATCTAACACCTCGAGGTCCAACAGCTCCTTGGACTCACGAAGGCCATCTATTACGGTCGGGTTCAAAACATACGGGGATGAGAAGAGCTTAGTCTTCTCTCTCTTGAAATCTATCTCATTGAGGACTCCCTCATCAAACAGACCCTTCAGTGCCTTTGCAGTCGCTACTTTGCGTTCGTCCATAATTATTCCCTCTCCGTCAGTGCAGTACGAAGGGTAAGAGTGAACTCGGCTGTGAGGCGTTCTGTGCTGTTGAGCTGTCGGTGTGCGGAGTTTGTGAGAGTCAATAAGAAAAAATACGCTAACTTTCTCCCCGCATCGACTGTGGGGAAATGGGCAACCAAGAAATCGCCATCGCTAAGTTTCCGTCGATGATTCCAGGTGTCGCGATTAAGAAAAAATCGACGCTAAGCGATGCAAATCGGGCACCCTCGGATAAGAAATCGAGCACGCTAGAGGGGGAAAAGGGGTCAGAAAAAATTAACAAACTAGCGCTACGGGAAATTTACCTTTTTCTTATAGCCCGCGATCTACTGTAGTCCTAGCACGCATACACGCATAGCACGCATATACGTGCTTCTGGACTCGCAGGTGCGGGAAAACCAAATCGTCTCCGTTTTTCGGCAATTCCGACCCTTCGCGGCGGAAGCGCTGCGCAAATTTTTCAATTTTGCGTAAGCCTTTGCTGAAATTCGGGGTTGGTTCGGGATTTCCCCTACCTTTAATTTAGCCTTCTAGTCCCCCCTATTCGGGAATCTCCGCGCTTCGGCCGGTGTGCTTACTTGTGCTCGCGCGCAAGTGGCGTATTCCTGGGAGCGGGTACTAGTTGCCATACCAACCGCTTTTCGATTGGTTAATTTGCGGGCGTGCAACGTTTGATGTCCCCCATGGGGCTTTAGCTTTCTAGGATCTTCCTTTCCGGAAATCTCCGCGCTTCGGCCGGTGTAGCCACTTGTGCTCGGGCGCAAGTGGTAAATTTCTAGATCGGCGGGTGCTAGTTGCCACGTGTGTCGTGTACACTTTCGGCCTTAGCTGAATTAGATCTCACGCATAGCACGCATACTATGCCCATGTATTCAGATGAAGAGGAATGCCTCGGTCGGTCGGGCCGGCGTGGGGGGGGGGTCGGGCCGGCGCCGCCCCCGGCTCAGCCGTGGGGTCCGGTCGGTCGGGGTCTCGCGCTGCGGGCCTGTCGGTCGGCCCAGGCTCTGGGGAGTTCTGGGGCGCAGCTGGCGGGTCAGACAGCCGGGATTGGCGCTCCCGTGAGAGGGGGGGGGAGTGCGGCGTGCGCTTGCGCGCCAATACGGCGGTGAAGCCCTCGAGGTTACACCGGCGCGCACGCCCCTGAGAGCCCCTCCAGGGTTGTCTGGTGGGCCCCCCAGGGCCTCGCCACCAAAAACCCCTTCACCAGCGAGGGTCAGTGGGGCTGAGCCAGTGTCCGAGCTCGCATTGAGCTCGGCGCTACGGCAGCCGGCGCGCCGGAAGCGTGCGTCGCCCGAGGCTCCGGCACCGCCGGCGGCAGGCGCCGGCTCCGGGTCGGACTCGGACCGCTCTGCTAAGGGGTTGAACCCCTCGGCAGCTCCCTTCTCCCCACTCCCTGCGTCCAGCAAGAGTGCGAGCAGTAGGGTCGTCCGTCAGGAACCGACGTCGGGACCGGCAGCGTCCTCCCTCTCTTCCCTCGTGGGGAGCGAGCAAGGGAATCTCATCAGTGCCCCAGGGCGCTTTGAGATTTACCGAGCCAGTGCCTGGAGCCCCCCGGCAGAAGGGGAGTCTGATGATGTCCGGCGCCCAGAGCAGCTAGACGTCGTCCAGTCACGGGGGCGCGAGTCTCGCATCCGGCCCAATCCGGCTTGGCGAGGAGAGCGACGTCAATCCATGCTCGCATTGACCCTCCGTCAATGGAGCACCTGGGCGCTGAATTCAGCGCAACGACGTGCGAGAGTCTCCCTGCCATCTCGTCAGCGCGCAACAGCGCGGCTTGCGTGGGTCGCATGGAAGGCCAGGACGGACCAGTCAGCGCATCAGCGCGAGCTCCAGCGCCTGGCATTCCAAGCGTGGAATGACGTCACCCAACAGGTCGCCCAACTTCAAGGCCTGTTTGACAAAGGCAGTCGGCGCCGAGTCGAGTCCGCTTTCGCAGCATGGCGCCAGCATGTCGTCCAGACACAGGGTCTGTGGCGCAGAGGCAGACGTCAAGCTGGAGCTGTCTTCATGGCATGGCACCAGCAGACGATGCTCGCCAAGGAGAGGAGCACCTGGTGGGTTGGAGCCCGGAGACACCGGATGACCCAGATGGGCAGGAGGTGTCTTCGCGAGTGGCGCCGGCTCCCCAGGACGACCCCAGTCAGCTCGGACTCGTCCCAGGGAACGAGTGCCCGCCGTCCAGTAAGGAAGGCGGGAACCTCATCCGGTGTCAGCTCTTGCTCGGATTCCGACCAGGAGTCTATGTGGCAGGACATCCGTCGAGGCCTAAAGCGCCTGGGGAAAGACCACCCGCTGTCAGGGCTAATGTGGTTCCAGCTCAAGGACTATGGGCTCTCCGAGGACGGCGCTTATCGCCTGGAGATCCACCAGCAGTCAGTCTCCGAGTCCAGGGTGTTGATGCAGCAAAAGCGCGAGGACCCTCACAACTCCCTTGGGAGGTGTAGATTCTCTGTCTTTGCCATCAACGCCGGCAGACCAGGGGAGCTGGTACGCCAAGGGGCGGACCTCCAGGAGGTAAGGAGAGCGGTCGTCGCGGCCGTCAGAATGAGCGGCTGCACCCGGAAGTCACACAGGGGTCTTAGGAAGTCAGGTGCAGCACCTCCGAGTTCCGCAGCCCCCGGTGGGAACTGGTCGAACCGGTTTGCTCCCCTCTCGTCCTCATCGGAGGAAGAGCATCCCGCGGAACGTCCGAGGCCCAGGACTCAGGCGCCTAAGCCGAGCGGCCCCAGTCGCCCGGTGCCTCGCACCCGGAAGCCCAGTCGAGCACCATCGGCCCCGCACCCCGGTCCGACTTCCTCAGGGAACACGTCGTCGTCCCCGGAGTCCACTTCGAGCAGGAACAGTCAGGACCTGCAAGAGCTGAAGGAAGCCTGGCAGAAGGAGTCGCAAGCTCGGGAGGCGGCTGCCGAGGCTCGCCTGGAACAGCTGTCTCGGCAACTCCAAGAGAGTCAAAGAGCTGCCGAGGAGCGCAGGATCTCCGATCAGCGCGCTGCCGAGGAACGCAGGGACTCCGAGCAACGCGCTGTCGAAGAGCGCTGGGCTGCAGACCGGCTGGCCGCAGAAGCCCGGGAGACTGCCAGGCAGTTGGCTGTCGACGAGAGCGTCGCTCAGCAGGTAGCCGCTGAGGAGCGGCGAGCGGCAGCTGAGGCCCAGCTGGAGGAGAGGCTGCAGGCGGTCATAGAGTCACAAGTCCAAAGGCTCGCCCTGGTTCAGGCCTCGCCCCCAGGGCCCGTGGAGTCAGACGCTCGGGGGCCCTCAGCGGCAGCGTCGAGTCCGGTTCAGGAGACGCCCATCTCCCGAGAGGGACATGAGCTGGTAGAGCCGACTTCCGTCGTCACCTGTGACGTCGAGAACCGGGGCGTTCAAAGCCCTCCGGAGGAGTCGCGCGCGGGCGTGACATCGCTTCCGCCGCACTCATGGGACTTTGTTTCCCTTCCTATACAGGTCTGCGACGCCCTCCGGAAACACGTGGTCGGGTATGCCAACTCGGGGATCGAAGCCCAGCGCCTGTTTTACGACGCTGCTCGTAGGTATCGCACCCTTGGTCAGGGCGCCGGGTGCTTACACCCTACCAACCAGATCAGGCAGTGCCTGAAGGCAAGGATCTCGGACGAGGACAGGGTCCTCGGGGCCCAGGTGATTCACAGTCTCGCGACGGCCTTGGCGTCCGTCGCAGAGAGCTGCGCTCGCTGTGGGTGCGGGCACGAGGAGAGCCCGGTGCGTATGTGGGCGTGTCAGGCAAGCGCTAAGAAAAGTGTGGTGGCGTTCATGAAAAAGGTGTACCTGCCGGTGTGTGGGTTTTGCGCCGCGGACGTGTGGCCCGGTGCTTTCGACCACTTTCCGGCTGTGATGCCACCTCCGCTTCCTACGGCGGCAGACACACCGGGAGACGGGGGGGGATGGTCCCTCAACTGGAGCACTCGGAGCCAAACGAGCTTTCGGAGATGCCCGGTGCCAGCAGTCATGGTGGTCCTGGTGGCTCGGGGAGCGGTGACCCTGGAGGGCCGGGAGGCCCGGGGAGTCCGGGCGAGGACCCTGGCGGCGATGGCGAGGACGGGGATGGCGACAGCCAGTTCACCTTCTCGTCTTCCTCTCGTTACAGGGAGCCCCGGAGCCATTACAGTCGTAAGGACGAGCAGCACGCTCTCAAGGAGGCCCTCAGAGCCATGGAGAAGGCAGTGGACAAATACCACACAGAGGTGGAGGGGTCGTCCCACGTCTTTGGTCGGCTTCTCCGATTTGTTCGGCAGGTCAGGGAGGTTCGGGAACTGGAGCCGGTGCGCTACGCCATGGAGATGGCGCCTCTGGGACCACTAGAGAGCGGGGGTGAGGAGAAGGTGTTGTCGGACCACTCCCTGCTGTCAGAAGTGGCCAGACACTGCTTCGGCAAACTCAGCTCCGAGTACCGCGAGCTTTCTTCGGTGTTGACGGAGGCTCGGGAAGGTAAGAACCTCACCCTGGACGTCATAGTGGTTCCCTTGGCGCAGCTGGTGATGCCCGACAAGGGGGAAATGGCGTCGATCGGTCCGTTCCTGCGTCGCGTGCGTCAAAGTCAGGACAGACAGACTCGCACGGTCCGCGAGTTCTGGGACGGGGTGCACCTTGCTCACGACATCGTGAGCATGCTGGCTACCCACGAGCTCACCTCTCCGGTGCCGGAAGAGGAGCTGCTGGAGATATTCCTTACGGGATTGATACCGGAGATAAGGAGGAAGGTCTTCCTTATAGCCGAGAGGAAAGGCGCTTCGGTCCTGACTCTGAGCCGGACGGCCAGTAAAGGCCGCCACGAACTCCTGACTTGGGCCATAGAGGCTGAGCGGGAGTTGCGGCAGAGCCAGGATAAGACGAGCCGCTCGGTCCAGCTGCTGGCCCACGTAGATGTCACGGAGGAGCTGCTAGCCATGGCGACATCCGCTGGCGCTCCGACACCCACAGGGCAACGACTCGGCTCCCCAGAGTACGAGGGCTGCCGTCTGTGCAAAAGCATGGACCATTATGCCCGCGACTGTCCGCAAGCGAGCCAGCGCCCGAAGGAGTGGGCCAAGTGCCTCCTGGAGGACACCCTGGCGTTGATAGGGGACGAGTCGGTGGAGGAAGCTTTGGCTGCCATCGGTTTGGATTTTGTCCAGGAGGACGCTCCCCAGCCCGGGGCGTCCTCCCCGCAGTAAAGGGCGCGGGCCCCGTCACTGCGGGGTCAGGGGGACAAAAGGGCCCCGCGCCGGCGTCCACAGCGATGCAGGTGCTGCGTGATAGGTGGAGAAGGTGTGGGAGACACCTTAGTGGCAGCGCCAGGCGCCACCTCAAGAGCCAGAGTCAAGTCGAGAGGTATGAGCAGGAAGGTTTAGACATGCTAGCCGCCACCCGCACGGGAAGCCCAGAGCCTCCTGAGCGGGAACAGGTCGAGCAGCGCGTCCAAAGAGAGCAGGCAATCCAAACTTCTGGAAGTCCGCCAGAACCCCAGCAACCGCCTCAGTTCCGCGTCCCGAGGAGCCGTGGGAGCTGCTCTGTTGGATCACCGGTGCGGACACCCGGGGTAAAAACCGGTCGAGCCACACAGTTGAGCCACGGGCAGTCTACCAACAGCACCTGGAGAACCAGGGGTCGGATGTTGCGAGAGTTCGCGGGCACTGGAAGTTCAGAGCTCAGCGTTTACCCCCCAGAGTTAGGAAAGCCTTTCAGGCCCAGCAGCCAAGTGCTCGCCTGCGTTCTGCCATCAGGGCGCTAGAAAGGTATCTTAAGCTGGAAGAGTCGGAGGTCCGGCCGGTCAAGTCCCTTGCGCTTTGGAGGGCAGGGCAAAGGCGGATGAGCCAGAAGCTTGGACCCACGACTAGTAAGCCCCAGTTGAATCGAGAAGAGTTAGATAAGCGCTTGAAGCGGCTCGTCAGGGTGCGCGAGTTCAATCGCCGACGCAAAGCCATCTTGGATCAGGAGTTCGGACGGTTTGTTCGCGTTGCCAAGCCCAAGCCTGCTGAGGGAGAAGAACTCTCACCACCAGAGAGAACCTCAAAGCCCAGTCGGCCGTGGTTGACCCGAAGCAGGGCTCGCCAGGCTTTGGGCCCGAAACGCAGACCATGGCTGACTCCTGAAGACAAGGCGCTTCGAACCTCTCGATTGCAGCGCAGGTACGAGTTGGAGGGTAGGGACCCGGCTTCTACCTCAACAGAACGCCATGCGGACTTCCACGCCTTCGTAAAGGAGGAGTTGGAAAGGGAGAATAGGGAACTTCAGCAAGACAATGAGCTGATGCACCGGGACGAGCAAGTCAGAAAGCACATAGCGGCTAAACTGGCTGCAGCGTCAGTCCAAGTCGCGGTGTCCCCCCCAGACTTCCCGGAGCGCAGTGCAGTTCAGAAAGCAGTCGCCATCGGCCTGCTAGCGGACGCATGTACTTACTGCCTCCCGGACTGTGACTCCGACGCAGAAACGTCAGTCACCCGCCTGGACTGCATAATGCAGGACGGCGATATCAGTCCGAGCTGGTGTGAGTCCCTGGCAGCGGTGTCCTCGATGGGAGCGCGCCCGAGGAGTTTCGACAGGCACAGTCGCACACCGACGTTGTTGCTGTTTTGGGCCTGGATTGCGGGCGTCAGAGTCAAGGTGTTGGTGGATTCGGGAGCATCCACCAATATTATCGCAAAGAGTACACTGCAGAAGCTCTCCGGCGTCAAGCCGGTGCGCCACGAGCAAGCCATGCGGGTTCGAGTGGCTGACGGCACCACATATGATGCTAATTCCTGCATCAGGCCCAAGCTCCTTGCTGAGACGTCGAAGGGGTCTTACGGCCAGCAGGTTGAGCTTCGGGTAATGCCCCTCGACCTCAAGGTGGATGTCATCCTGGGAGGTCCTTGGCTGGCGAACCTTTCCCCGGTTACGCTGGATTATAAGAACTGGGGTTCGGTCCGGTTCACCAAGGGCAGGGAAGAGGTCGTCATCACCGGCTGTTCGCCGGGGTCCCCGGACCCCAGTCGGTCCAAGGACACGGCAATGGCACTGGTACAGGGAGTCCTTTTGAGCCAACGTCGGGCTCGCCGGGACCTGCGGACCCTCCGAAACAGAGAGGAGCAAGCTTTCGTCGTCTACCTCGGCCCCGATGGGACTTTTGGCGCGTTGGCCTGCAACAAGGGGGGGGAGACTCAAGAACGAAGATTCCCCCAACGATGTTGTAGCAGGCCTAGCGTCAGGACCCTCCTCCGGGTCCGAGGATAGTGAAGTCAGCGTGCGTCCCAGCGCAGCGGTGCCGGACGGAGCTGAGGAGTCTGAGGGGCCGGGAGGGTTGGTCTCGGACAGTTCCGAGTCCGGCTATAGTGACGTGGAAGGAGCGTGTCATTTGCAGAGAGTAGGGGCGGTGGTCGAGGATATTAGGCCACAGGGATTTGCGAGTACGGTCGACGAGGCCGGGGATCACCCTGACCCTCTCAGCTTTTTCGCTAGCAAACAGGAGGCGAACGGAGCATTTGCGTTGCTTCCGCCAGCGGTGCGTAGACAGGCGATAGAGGATCACGCGGCCGGGAAGCCACCCACCTGGCACGCGCAGGCAGCCGCGGCGCTCCAGCAGGGCCGGGGTCTGGTCGCGGAGCGACGACCCCGAGCACGGCGTAAGCGAGTGCGTTGGCGTGACCAGGTCGCAGCAGTCGGTCAGCCTGGTGCTGAAAGTGGCCCCTCCACCGAGCAGCCGCCGGGACCAAAAGTCCCCACTGTCCCGAGTCCTCAGAGTCAGAAGTCGCGAGCCTCGGCACCAGTCGTGCCGCCAGACACTACCCCGCCGCCAGCTCCGCAGACCACAGACCCGCCGGTACCGGCCGCCCCGCCAAGTACTACCTCGCCGCCAGCCCCACAGACTGCTCAGGCCTCCCCGGAACCGCCGGAGGACGAGATAGACGAGACGGTGTCGCCGGAAATCTGGCAGCAGCTTAGGGACCTGGAAAAGGAGTTCGCAGATGTCATTTGCACAGAGCTGCCGGAATCAGTCCAGTCAAGGGAATTCAAGTCCGGCATCCGGCTCAGGCCAGATTGGAGTGGGAACGCCTTGCACCGGCGAGGGTACAAGCTGTCGCAGGAGGAGTTGCGGCAATTCCGGCAACAGCTAGATGAGCTCTTAGCCAAAGGGTACATACGACCCTCGGCCTCTCCGTGGGGCTGCCCTGTGCTGATGGTCCCCAAGCCGAGTAATCCCAAGGAGTTGCGTCTAGTCATTGACTACAGACAGATCAATGAGATCACAGTCAAGGACAAGTACCCCCTCCCGGATGTCCAGAGTCTCTTAGATGACCTACAAGGGGCTACCGTCTTCTCTACGATGGATGCCCTTTGGGGATTTTGGCAGGTTCCTATGAAAGCAGAGGACGTGGAGAAAACCGCAATGACTACGCACTTTGGAGCGTACGAGTGGTTGGTCATGCCTATGGGATTGTCAAACTCCCCAAGTACCTGGCAAAGGATGATGCAACAGTACCTCGGGCACCTACCCTTTTGCAGAGTATTTGTAGATGACATCATGATTTTCTCGGCGGAGGTTCCGGGTAAGAGCGCCCATGAAGTACACCTCGACCACCTCCGCCAGGTCCTGGAGGCATGTCGAAAGAATTCCGTCTACCTAAAAAAGTCGAAAGTCAAATTGTGCAAGCGATCAGTCCGGTTCCTAGGGCATGTGGTGGATCGGGATGGATGTCGTCCACAGCAGGATAAGGTTGCGTCGGTACGCGATTGGCCAGACCTAGAAACTGTCACACACGTGCGACAGTTTCTGGGCATGTGTGGCTTCTACCGGAGGTACATCCAGAACTTCGCAGATATCGCGTACCCGTTGACCCGCCTCACCAAATCCGGCGTGGACTGGACCTGGGGCGAGAATGAAAAGGCAGCATTTAAACAGCTAAAAACTGCCTTGATCTCCTCCCCAGCCTTGGCCCTACCCGATCAAAAGGGTGCAGCAGACGGTTCCAGACCCTTCTTTGTACAGACAGATGCCAGTGGAGTAGCACTAGGGGGTGTGCTCATGCAGGATCAGGGACGAGGCTTACAGCCCTTGGCCTTTGAAAGCCGGCAGTTCTCCAGCGCAGAGCAGAACTATCACGCTGGGGAACGGGAGCTTTGTGCCATCCATCATTGCACCACGGTCACCTGGAGACATTATCTGATTTTCACATCATTTAAGCTCATGGGAGACCATAAACCCCTTCAGTGGCTCTTCGCCCCAGCTAGGGAGCTCAGCCGACGTCAGGCTCGCTGGTACGAGGACTTGGTAGAGGTGGGAGTCCATCAGATGGAGCACGTGCCAGGGCGCTGTTTAGTAGTACCAGACGCGCAGTCCCGGCGACCAGACTATCAGGAAATGTCAGCCAGAGAAGGGTTGAAGGAAAAAGGGATTGTGGATCGCGCCACGGATGGGCCCAGAGACTCCGCACCGACAGGCAAGGGGTCCGAAGAGGACGAGGATCCTACCTCTGTCCTCGGGGCAGTGGATCGCACCACCGATGGACCCGAGTACTCTGAGCCGAAAGGCAAGAGATGTGAAGGGGACGAGGATCCCACATCTGTCTTAGGCGCCACCTTCGAGTATAGTGATTCCGAGGACGAGTCCTTCCCTCCCACCAGTCCAGCACCGGTCATTGGTGAGCTCACCCATCTGAATGGGCTCACGTGGGTAGAGTCGCCGGCCCTTTGGCTGGACGCAGCTGCCACCCTAGCAGTAGGCGAGAAATCCTTGAGGGATGCCGAATCGCTAGCAGTCATGACCAGAGCAGACCGAGCTAGGGAACAGGCCACAGCAGAAGTCCAGAGTCACCCGAAGTTCCCCCACCCTGAGGCCCAGAGTCACCCAAAGGCAGCCGGAAAGGTACCTGAGCCCGTTAAGCCCCCAGAAAGTAGCTCCCACTACGACCAGGTCGTAGATCGCCAGGACTGGAAGCTGATCAAGGAGCGCTTTGAGGAGATAGCGGCCCAGTACGGGGTGTTTGACGTTGACGCGTGTTGCGACTCCATGGGCGTTAACCGGCAGGTTGACACCTATTGGACCGATTGCTTGAAGGAAAAGTGGCGCGGGAAACACGTTTGGTGCAACCCCCCTTACACGAAGGATTCAGACTTGATAGAAAGAATTCTTCGGCATTTCCTTGCTGAGTGGCGCGCCGATCCGGAAAACACCTCGGCGATGTTCCTTCTGCCAGACTATGACGCCCCCTGGAGGCGGTTGATTCACCCCAAGTATGGGCTTCATCCGGTCAAAGTCTTTGACACGAAGGACGAAAAAGGTCGTCCCAACCACCTCTTCGAGTCCCCTGATGGAGGTCGACCCCCGCTGCGCTGGCCGGTCCTTCTGGTGTGGGCCCCAGCAGCCAGCAGGGCAAAGCCCCGAGCGCCGCCTGCGCGAAAGGACAGTGAGGCAGAACCCGACGAGCCTTTAGTCACTACAGGGGTTGCAGCAAGGGCCAGGGCAGCATCAGGCCCACTGAAGGCTGATGAGTTCGTCCGCGCCTTGCAAGCGGAATACGAACGCAGCCAGTACCTCAGCTCGTTGAAGGAAGAACTGATCGCAGCCCCACATCAGAGGACAGACACATTTCGCATGGTAGACGACATGATATGGCGAGTGGCAGAAGGGCGGTATCAGCTAGTGCTAGCTCAGGATTCCCCCCTCAGAGAGCTGGTGATGCGCGAAGCACACGAGTCCCCAGCAGCAGGGCACACAGGAAGGGATAAGACACTGGACAGGGTATCCCGTCGCTTTTGGTGGCCACGCATGAGCAAGGATGTCACCGACTGGTGCAAATCCTGCGTTGTGTGCCAACAGACCCGGCCACGCAACGGGTATCCAGACGGTCAGCTTAACCCCCTGCAAGTCCCAGTAAGACTGTGGCAAGTGGTTAGTATCGACTTCGTCACTGGGCTGCCCCGCACAGAGCGAGGGTACGACGCGTTTGCTACCTTCACGGACAAGTTGTCCAAGATGGTGCACGTAGTCCCCATGCTTTACGCTGACAGCTCAGCTGCACAGATCGCGCGCATGTATTTCGATCAAGTGTGGCGTTTGCACGGCGCTCCCATGAAGATCGTCTGTGATCGGGACTCCCGCTTCAGGGATGAGATGCATCTCGAGCTACATCGGTTGATGGGAGTCCAGGTTGCCTCTACCACGCCGTACCACCCACAAGGTGATGGGCAGGCAGAGCACACAAACCACACGGTCGAACGCATGTTGCGCGCGTATGTCGACGCCAACCAGCACGATTGGGATTTATGGTGTACCCCGGTCGAGTACGCCATTAATGACTCTCGTTCCGCCGTCACGGGATTCACCCCTTTTGAACTGACGTATGGTCACGCTCCGGCCTCTCAGCTGGACTTCTTCGTGGAGGCAGCACTTGCATCACGGAGAGGCCGAGCTAAGGGGGGGAGGGGCGCAGCAGTAAAAAAGGGTACAGCCCACGAGACAGCCCGCCAATTTGTTCGCCAGTTGCAGCTCGCTAGGGAGAAGCTGCTCTTAGCTCAGCAGCAACAGATCGCCCAGTACGACGCGCGTCACAAGTCCAGGAGTTACGCAGTAGGCGATGAGGTTTGGGTGGATGCCACGCACCTCACCCAGCCGGGCGACCGCGGGTTGCACAAGAAATTGCTTAAGAAGCGCCTTGGGCCCCTTCGGGTGCTGGAAGTCTTTCACAGCGACAGGCAGATGGCCCTTCCCGCGAGCGATAGAGGCGCACCGTCGGCCTATAGGTTGCAGACGCCTAAGCAGTGGAAAGTGCACGATGTGTTTACCGTGGACCGGCTTTCGCCAGTAGAGTCGGGCAGCCGCTTCGTTGAGAGAGCTAAGGAGATTCCCCCTCCTCCGTTGGACGTCAGCGGGCGCAAGGAAACCCACGTCGAGAGGGTGGAGCGTTCGCGCACGCGCCAGCGCCAGGGCAGGAGGTGGACAGAGTACCTGGTCAAGTGGACAGGAATGCCCCGCAGTGAGAACGAGTGGAAGACCCGAGAGGATCTGGAGTGGGACGGAGCCGGCAGGCCCGGTGTTCCCAACCGAGCGTTGTTGGAGTTTGAGAGGATCGAGGCTAAGAGAGTGGAGCGAGAGAAGCTTAGGGTCCGTAAGAGACGCGACGAGTCCGCAGGAGCGGTATGGACCACGCTATCGGAGGAGCTCAAGGTAGACGGAGCAATGCCATGGGTGCCAGAGGAGAGGTTTGATGAGGAAGTAGGAACTTTCGCGAGAGTATCTGCTCAGAGCACCCTGCCGCCAGTCAACGGAGCCGCAGCACTTGAGAAGGAGCCAGTCGGCCAGTCTAAGATTCTCGTATTGTTTTGTGGGACCGGGTCAGTCGAGAGGCAGTTCACTAAGCAATTTCCCAACAGCGAAGTAGTTGCCGTAGACATTCAGCCCAAGTGGGGCCCCACACATTGCGAGGATATCATGCGATGGGACTACCGACAGTTCAGACCAGGACACTTCGACGTAGTCTGGGCTAGCCCACCTTGCACAGAGTACAGCCAAGCGAAGACGGTAGGCATCCGAGATTTGCGTGCTGCGGACAGGCGAGTTCGTAGGACATTGGAGATCATCCGGTACTTGAGGCCCGAAGCATACTTCATTGAGAACCCGAGGGGAAGAGAGCCCCACGGGTTGCACACGCGTCGCTGCATGAGCAATCTACCAGCTCCGCACCTCGTCACGTACTGCAAATACGGGACCGCATACAGGAAGCCCACGCACATCTGGACCAACGTTCCGTTGCGCACACCCTTGCGAGTGTGCGATTCCGATACGCCTTGCGAGTTCTTCCGGCAGCACGGTAGGCACGAGAAAGTAGCGCAAGGAGGGCGCGCGATGAGAGCCGGAGGTGTGTTCGCGAAGGGCATGGGAGCGCGAGAGAATTTGTATGGGATTCCGTCAGCACTGTTAAAACAGCTTTTCCACAACCTGACCCTGCATGAAGAGGTGCATGCGTTCCTGTCTGAACTGCATGTCAGGGAGGATCTGAGCGAGATGGGCGTTTTAGTCCAGTCAGCTGTTGTTGAGAGTGACCCGCCCGAGTTTGAGCCGGAACCGATAGCGTTAGCGGGAGTGCGAGCTGAGGTGACGATCATACCTGAGGGCGGATGGGAATCTGACGCGAGTGGTCTTAGCGATTGAGAGCGTTGGGGGGCGTCGGGAAGAGCGGTGGCTCCAGCCTTGGCGAGACCAGGCGGCAGGTGAGAACCTGGGTAATCCATCCGAGAGAGCAGTGGCTCTAGCCTCGGCACAGCCAGGCAACAGGTGGAAATCTGTATAATCCATTTGAGCAGTGGCTCTAAGCCTTGGTATGACCAAGCGGCAGGTGAGAACCTGGATAATCTATCCAAGAGAGCAGTGGCTCTAGCCTCGGCGCGACCAGGCAACAGGTGGAAATCTGTATAATCCATTTCACGAGAGCATTGGCTCCGAACCTGGCACGACCGGGCAGCAGTTGGAGATCTGGGTAAAAGCTCTAGCACTCCGAGGAGGCGGTGAAGGTTTAAAACCTTTCCTCCGGGCCGGCATCCCGAGAACTGTCAGGTAATTGGCAAACCTATTGTCATTTCCTGTAAGTGTACCGTGTTGGGAGGTTTAAAACCTTGAGCGTGGTAATGGATGTGAGACCTTGAGCCTTGGGGGAGCCTGGTAGTGCAGATGGCAGACCGGTGAGAGGCCGACCCTTGTGCTTAAGAGGTCGATCTCCTTATTGCGGTGTGTCTTGGGAAGTGTAATGTCATCCCAGACAACAGGCGGCTGAGACCTGTATAATCATTCAGAGCAACAGTAGAAGATCTGTATAAAAACTTTACTGGTCCGACGTGGTCAGCGTGGACGTGACCTTCCCTAAGGGGGGGGGAGTTGTGCTAGGAGGCAAGCACAAGAGCAAGAAAAACGGCTAAGTATAAAACGCAAGAGTACTCAGTACGGAGTACAGTAGGACCGATCAGAATGATGTTGATGTGAGGTGCCTAGCCTGTTGTACGGAGTACTCAGTACAGTTGAGTTATGGAAAGAGTTCCTGAATGTATAAGAACTCTAAGTGTAACCCGTTTCGGGGAGATGAACTGAACTGAAAAGTATAACATAAAAGTAAAGAGCCGTAACTGCTGTATATTGTGTATTGAAAGCATGCACTGATAGCAAAAGCATAACTATATAGATTTACGAAACCGAAGTCTTGTAGTTGACCAAACGTAATCATACCTCGTGCGGTCGTTTAATAAGTGTAGATAGTATAAGTCCGAAACCGTAAAGAAGAGAAGAAGCCAAGGCGTAGACTCCTACACGCACTGTTTGCAGGTTTGCAATAGGCACTCTATGCGGTGCTTATCCCCTTCACGCGGGCACAACAGACTCTCCGCGAACGTGGAGGTAGACTTCCCCGCCTTCACGATGCCACATACTTGCCCCGTCGGCGCACCCACCGCGCTCTCCCTCTTTTCCTCCGCCGTCCGTGGCATTCGGGGGCAACACTTCTTATCCTTGCACGGGCACTTCTTGTGCACCGCCTCCCGTGCTTCGTCGAACCCTTTAAGGACCACGCGCATGTCCTCGTGATACCTACAACAACAAGAGATGTTGTCCCTTCTTCTCAACCGTACCACATTGTGCGGTTTACAAACTCCCGCCTTCTCAAACGACCTTTGCCCCACCTTCACGCTTGGATATTTCGCCACAAATCTCCGGTACACCACTAGTTGCGAAGCCTCAAGCCAATGCTTGCTAACGTACTCACGGGGCGTCTTAAGCTTCCCCGTGTGTGGATCTCTTGCCAACACCACGTCCTTCTTACAAGGACTCACGCGCGTGTTGTCCGGGTGCAACCAAAAGTTGCGGATGAGTGCACAAGTGGCTTCCGCCATGCACCCTGAACGACGCCCACGTCGCTTGGGGCGCGTCACACCCACGTGTAAGCTCCTTCGTGCACGCTCGGCATTGCCAACCCTCGCACCCGCCAGCATGTTTTTATGCCCCGTGATGCCCGCATATCCTACACGCTTATGCACGCCTAACATTGTTGTCGCTGCGGTTAACACGTGCCCCTCTTGCATGTTCTCGCCAAACACTGCGGCCGCCACTGCAAGCTTGTGTTCCTCGTTCAAGTTAGAATTCCTACTCGACAGCGCCCCAAAGACCGCAACCAGGTTTTCTAGAATGCAGTCCATAGCTTTGGTCTTCGCCATTTCTGTATCACCGAACAACGCTGCGCGACAGCGTTGCAGCACACCTACTGCCACTTCCTTTGGCAGCGTTTCAATGTACCCCCTCACCGCTGAAGCGATGCGGTTTGGGGACCTACTAAAAATCTCGCTCATCTTCCCTATCCAGTGGTTCCTGTTTCCTCGCTTCAGTGGCGTGTATTCCTGTGGTCTGTCAACTTCGTGACGTGTCTGCGACCGACGCAAACCATCTTCTTGCCCCTCTATCCCTCCTTTGGACACTTCGCGCGAAGTGTCCAGTTCGTCTGGAGAAGAACATTCCTCTTTGTCTGAGCTGTCAGGAATCTGACAATTGCGCAAGGGCGTGGAAGTCGCCTCAGCTCGTGCAGATGCCCAAATATCGCACACCGAATCCAACTTGGTAACCAAGTGTCGAAGCGTCGGCATAGCTTCTTGCGGTAGGGGCCACACTCCAAGAGGTATGGTGCGTGCGGAGTCGCCTACTTCTACTAGAAGAGGTAGCAAGTCCATAAGAATTGGCGGGATATCCCAGTCTGGTCCAGGATTGTAGCTCGCGTCTGAGCCGCACAAAGCTAAAAAGACGCTCATAGCTAGAATGACATGCATGATTCCACATAACTGCCCTAGTAGCCAACGTCGATCATCCCGAACCACGGTGAACTTCACGTGGCCTTCCACGATGTGCACCCCTGCTACAAAAAGGTATGCGCACTCCTCAACAGTCGTTCTCACGCATTTTGTCACAGATCATAATAGTTCGCAATAGCTTCGGGCTCTTTACAAATAATAAAGTACAACCGCACCGTTGAAGCTTGTCGGATTGGGGCGCCGCTTCGTCCCACCCATATCGTTGTCGTTTCTACCACGCTAACCACATATCAAATATACATGAAATATATTCGTGCGAGGGCATGAGCTTCCTCGCAATTCCATCACCGGTCACATTCTTGAAGAATACGAACGCGTTTCACTTCGAAATGGCGTGAAGTGCTTCATGATGTGGCGCTTTGGAGTTCACCAAATCTGTCAGCGCTCAACATCATAATTTATATCCGTGACATAATGTTGTGTGCATCGTGATGTGGCGCTTTGGAGTTCGATCAAGTTTTATCGACGGACTCCAAATCTGTCAGCGTTCCACATCATAATTTATATCCGTGACATAATGTTATGTGCATCTTGATGTGGCGCTTTGGAGTTCGATCAAGTTTTATCGACGGACTCCAAATCTGTCAGCGCTCCACATCATAATTTATATCCGTGACATAATGTTGTGTGCATCGTGATGTGGCGCTTTGGAGTTCGATCAAGTTTTATCGACGGACTCCAAATCTGTCAGCGCTCCACATCATAATTTATATCGGTGACATAATGTTATGTGCATCTTGATGTGGCGCTTTGGAGTACGATCAAGTTTTATCGACGGACTCCAAA
Organism: Cymbomonas tetramitiformis; assembly: GCA_001247695.2. Taxonomy (NCBI): domain Eukaryota; kingdom Viridiplantae; phylum Chlorophyta; class Pyramimonadophyceae; order Pyramimonadales; family Pyramimonadaceae; genus Cymbomonas; species Cymbomonas tetramitiformis. The sequence continues at coordinate 43,332 of LGRX02000838.1, forward strand.
TCTGTCAGCGCTCCACATCATAATTTATATCGGTGACATAATGTTGTGTGCATCGTGATGTGGCGCTTTGGAGTTCGATCAAGTTTTATCGACGGACTCCAAATCTGTCAGCGCTCCACATCATAATTTATATCGGTGACATAATGTTGTGTGCATCGTGATGTGGCGCTTTGGAGTTCGATCAAGTTTTATCGACGGACTCCAAATCTGTTAGGGTTCCACAGCCAAATATCTTTGCGTGGGGTATTTGTAGGTGCATGGTGATGTGGCGCTTTGGAGTTCTGGACGGACTTGAAGGCCCAAGACTCCGCCTTTACTTAATTGACTTATGCTCCTGAAACCTAAGAGTAAGTAGCACGTTAACACCTTGCCCCAGAAACATGGGGGCGAACCGTGGAGCAAAGGCTGTCAGCAAAGCTCTTGCGAAGAAGAAAGAAGAGAATGTAGTGAAATGTGTGGTCCGCGATTGTGCGGTCCCGAAAACTATTGTACCGCAGATCCAATGCGAGACGTGCCAGGGCTACTTTCATTTCGCGTGTTATAGCGATGAGGAGGTTGGAGTAAAATGCAAGCAGTGTGGCCCTCGGCCTGGGAAGTGCGTTTATTGCAAGAAAAGCGCGACCATTATGACTTGTAGTGTTTGTGGAGGTGGTTTCCATCCTTCATGTCAGCGAAAATTCGGGACTGCCGATTGTGGTATGCTCACAAATCAAAAGAACTGTGGGCGCAAAGAGTGCGAGCAGCAATCAGAGTGTACTGCTAGTAAAGTGGCGGAAGATGCCACCGAGGCCACCGTTAAAACGCTGGCCTCAATTGACGCTCCCCGCGCGTTGCGGGGCTTGGCCAAGGAAGCGCAGAGTTCTCGAAGAAAGTCCTTGGACTGGCCTACTAGCGCGCTGAAGACCGGCGACGCTGGTGAGCACATTTTTCAAAGTGGTCCAATAATTGACCTTGTAATGAGTTTTTAGTTCTATTTATGTTTCTCGTCCTACTTGTGTAAACGTGCTTGGTTTTGGTGTTCTATGAATTAGGTGGGCTCGCCACGGCTCCGCCCTCACCCCCACCGCCAGCACCTGAAGAGTGCTGCTTCATATGCGAGAAGGATGATGGACGTGGAGTCCACAGGTGCTCGCACTGCAATGCGAGCTACCACAACGTGTGCCTTGTAGCCAAAGGCATTGAAGAGGTGAGCAACTGTGGTAGGCCGGAGTGCATGGCGAAGCGCACGGTCTACCCAACCTCGCAAGCGGAGAAAGACGCTCTGAACCTCGCAAAACATGGTGCCCTGCTGCTGGAAGGCGCGCTCGAGCAGAGTTTGCCGTTGCTTGCGGTGCCGTCGGCGTCGGATCCCCCGCCCCTTGTTGAAGCGGCCACACCCGAGGGCGTTCGGGGGGGTGTAGAGGGGCCGTCGGGAGGGGCGGAGCAACCCGCGCATGCTCCCGCCCCCACCAGCACGGAGGTGCCCGCACCCGACACCGCAGGGCTGGTAGTGAACGCGCCGTCGGGAGGGACGGCTCAACCCGCGGATGCTCCCGCCCCCACGAGCACGGAGGTGCCCGCACCCAAGACCGCGGGGGTGGTACCGGACGCGCCGTCGGGATCGGCGGAGGAACCCGCGGACACTCCGGCACCTGCCTTGTCCATGCTCTCGGAGTTCTCGGCATCGGCTCCCCCACCCCTTGAAGCGGCCACACTCGAGGTCGTTGAGGGGGGTGGAGAGGAGCCGTCGGGAGCGGCGGTTCAACCCGTGGATGCTCCCGCCCCCACGAGCACGGAGGTGCCCGCACCCAAGACCGCGGGGGTGGTACCGGACGCGCCGTCGGGATCGGCGGAGGAACCCGCGGGGGGTGTAGAGGAGCCGTCGGGAGCGGCGGCTCAACCCGCGGATGCTCCCGCCCCCACGAGCACGGAGGTGCCCGCACCCGAGACCGCGGGGGTGGTACCGGACGCGCCGTTGGGATCGGCGGAGCAACCCACGAACACTCCCGCACAGGCATTGCCCGTAGGTGGCCATCAGCGGAAGCCTCTGTGGAAGGACCTGGATCTGCCGCAACGTCTGAGTCACTCGTACAACAAGTACATTAACCTTAGGCCGCGGTATGTGTATGGCGACGGCTTTGGTGGGAAGGAGGGATACGCCGAGAAATCGAACGGGAAATTCTCGTACGGCGGAGTGGTGTTTCACCAGGGTCACTCGGGGGGGTATGTGGTAGGCTCAATCCTGCACATAAAGAATAAAGGGTGGTTTGTCCATTGCGGGGGGCCAATCGATGGGCCGAACGCCGACCCGGAGATGTTTCACACCTTCCGCATGAACAAGCTGAACGTGGGCGTAACGGACAAAGCCCGAGGGGAGGCTTACTTCCGTGACAATGAGAAGATCGACAAAGTGTTCCAGGTCCTCAGGAAGTTTGTGCCACAACAGATTGCGGTGGAAAAAGCGAAGGGCTTGCAGGAGGGCGTGTCGGTGACGGCCCCGTTGAGGCAGGTGAATACGGCGGACCGGCTGGAGTTAGGAGCGAGCGTTACCCGTGACGACTACCTCTTCGTGGACAAGGACGCGGCATCGGTTGCCCCTAGCCGTGGGGGCGCGGGTTCCGAGGGGGATACGGTCACAGAGGATGCACCGCCTGAGACAATTGCGTCTAAAGGGGCCTCAGGAAGGAAGCGCATGAGGTCGGATTTGGCTGACGGCTACACCTTGCAGAAGCGGGTTGCCGCGCCTGCGCACCTGGCCGTTCCACACCGAAGGGGGAGCCAAGCACCGAGCGACGTGTCGGGTAGGGCACTTGATGCGGGCACGGGGAAAGGCACGGGGAAAGCTGGAGGTGGTCGTTCTCGAGGCCGGAGGTCAAGTGTCGGCAGTGGGGTGCTGTCACTATCACAGGCGGCGCAGGTGGATGTAGAGGAAGGAAGAAGTGGACCTGTGCAGGTGGGCGTGACGAGTGAACAGTTGGAGGAGCTGTTGAGGAAGCAGGGAGAGGAGTTTGGTCGGAGTTTGGAAGCGTTGGAGCAGAGACAGCAGAGCGCACTGGACCGGCGCTTAGAGCTGGAGCGCGCTAGTTTGGAGACGCTCGTGCCGCAAGTGCCGGCCTCCGAGGAACCGCGACCGGCACCTGTGGCGTCGGCGACGCCCACGGCGGAGCAAGGGACGGAGGGTGAGATCTCAGGTCTGGAAGCAGTTCGTCAGGGCGTCCCGCAGGCCCAGCAGCAGGAGGAACTCCTCCTGGCCCAGCAACTGCAGCAACTCCCACAGTCACAGTCTCAGGTTCATCAGGTGCTGCAGCCCCAGCAGTTTCAGCAGGTGCTGCCGCCTCAGCAGCTGCAACAGGCGCAGGAGCCCTTGCAGCTGCAGCAACTCCCGCAGCCCCTGTCTCAGCTTCAACAGGTGCTGCCGCCTCAGCAGCTTCAACAGCCGCAGCAGCCCTTGCAGCTGCAGCAACTCCCGCAGCCCCGGTCTCAGCTTCAACAGGTGCTGCCGCCCCAGCAGCTTCAACAGCCGCAGCAGCCCCTGCAGCTGCAGCAACTCCCGCAGCCCCAGTCTCAGCTTCAACAGGTGCAGCTACCCCAGCAGCTTCAACCGATGCAGCATCTCCAGCAGCTTCAACCGGTGCTGCAGCCCCAGCAGCTTCAACCGGTGCAGCAGCCTCAGCAGCTTCAACAGCTGCAACAACTCCAGCAATCAGCAATCCAACTCCAGCAGCAGCTCTCGCAGCTTCAGCAATCCTACCAGCTGCAACCACAATTGCTCGCGCAACCCCAGCTATTCGCGCAACCCCAGCTATTCGCGCAACCACCGCAACTCCTCGCGCAACCCCAGCTGCTCGCGCAACCGCAGTTGCTCGCCCAACCACAGCAGCTCGCCCAACCAGCACAGCAGCTTTTCACCCTGACCGCGGATCAATTGCAGGACCTTGCTCGTGGGGCTTCACGCTCACGTGTTTCCTTGGAAGAGCTGTTCGACAGGCGCTAGCTTAGAAATCGTTTGCCTAACTAAAAGTGCTATTGAGCTGTCCCGAGAGCCGCATCTTGGTGCTTCGTGCTACAGTAAGCTGCAATTTTTGCATAACTCTAATAATCTGACACTACGGTAATCATGTCACTTGCAAGTATTCATACATTAGATTGTGTATGAACATTGGAATATAAGCATGGAAATGCACTTGCATATTGAGTTGCTCTTTATTTTCAAAACATCGGCCGTGTGCATGACACGGCAACCATCCTGATATTTGCAGTGAACAAATTGGTCCCGCGCGGCTCCTGCAAAACCCAAAATATCAAAATATTGCATTATTTTGTTTCTACGAACCTTCTCCGATGTTCTCCAAAAATATTACATCATATAATATAATATCCCGCTTGTTATTGGCCTTGTAGCGACACATTCATATGCCGCGCATGCATGCCAAGTGCAAAATTCGATTTCCTGCTGTTTGCAGTGACCAAAATGGCCCCGCACGACTACTCCAAAACCCTAAACGTCAAAATTTCATATTTTTGAGTTTGTCCAAACCTTCTCCAAACTTCTCCAAAAATATCAAACCGTGTAATATCATCATTTCCCGAAATTGTGCACTTTATAGCGGACCCGCATACGCCGAACCCCCTCTCACAACTAATATTTCACCCACACCACCCCGCCAGCAACCCTAAAACCCTAAAATATTGGATATGCAACTTTTTACTGCCTTCTACTATCATGTTGCACCTTCCCAAACCTTGTAATGGCCTTTTATAAACTTATTAATGTGTCGCGCAAGCATTCCATGTGCACAACTTGATTCCCTGGTATTTGCAGTAAACGAAATGGCCCCGCACGGCTACTCCAAAACCCGAAATGTCAAAATTTTACATTTTTGAGTTTGTCCAAACCTTCTCCAAACTTCTCCAACCTTCTACGCACTTCTAAATGTCATTTTTTTCGAAAATTCGTCAAACTATGCATAAACGTACCACCCACGCGTGCCACATGCCAACAGTCGCGTGTATGTACCACGACGCCACCCACGCGTTATGGCATGGCATGCCCTACATTCTGGGAAAATCAGAAGACGCGTCTTCTGAACGTTTTCTGAGACGTCTTCTGGGGTCCAGAAGACATCCAGAAGACATCCAAAAAGACGTCTTCGGCGCGTCTTTTAATGTCTACCATCTTCTGGTTCCAGAAGACGTCCAGAAGGTCTTCGGCGAAGACATCCAGAAGTTGTCTTCTGGACGTCTTCTGCATGTCTTCTGAATCCCGGAAGACGTCTTCTTGATATCTTTTGGGCGTCTTCTGTACATCTTCCCCGAAGATCTTCCGGACGTCTTCTGAAACTCTGAAGATGGTAGATGCCCGCTTCCACCATGGACTGGAAGCGCGCATCGAGCCTCTCCCTCTCCTCCTGGTTGAACCTTTTCAGTCTGAGCTCCTCTAGAAATGACGCCAGGAGGTCAACCAGCTCGGGGTGATCTCGTGAGAATGCACACGGTCCAGGTGCACACCTCTCTCCTGAGAGGGCCAGGCGGTCCTCTCCCCTTGTGTCAGGAAACACCACCTCACGTGGAGGTGGAGCACGGTCTTCAAAGACGGGGGCAAGAGAGCGCTCTGGCGTGGCACCGTCGTCGAAGATCTCAGTCGTCAGGCACACCCTGGGGTCTTCGTTCCGCTTGCTCCTCGCGTCGGCGGGCGGCGTCAGCTCGATCAACGGCAGCGTGACCTTCTCCCTCATGCCCAGTGACACCGCGGCCTCAGAGGTAGCGATGCCCCGGTAGAGGTCGATGGTCAGCTTGAGCGCGTTCTTCAGGGGTCCCGTGCCCACCAGGAAGTCCCACGTGGTGTCGTTGGTGTACGTGACGAAGGCGTGGAGCCGATGCAGAGTCATGTACGGGGTGCCCGCGGCGAGGACCACGTCCACGTAGCAGTACTTGGTGAACTCCGCGGGGCTGCCGTCACACCTAGCCACCTTGGCCCCTGTCTCCGCATCAAAGATGGTCAGACCAAGCCGGTTGACCGTCCTGATGGGGATGATGTTGCAGTTGGCTCCTGTGTCTAGGAGTAGAGCCTTGTACAACATGAGCAACCCCCCAGAGGCCACGAGAGCCATCCCTTGCGCCAGTGTCTCGTTCAGGAGCTTGCACACGGGCTGGACCTGCGCCATGGCAGTGAGCTGCTCTTCCGTAAGGCCACTGAGCATCTTCTTCTTCAACAACTCGTAGGCTTTGGCCTCCGGGCGTGTAGTTCGCCCTTCCCACTGAAGTCCGTCACCCCGAAGCTCTCCTGGATCGTGGCCGCTGCAGCGGTGACACGCACAGCAGTTCTTCTCTTCCTGGGTTGCTCAACCACGTCCTCCGGCATCTCGTCCAGGGGAATCTCTTCCTCATCGCTGTCGTCACCAGACTCCATCCCTGGGCAGTCGTCGTCTTCGTCGCTGTCGTCACCATCACCTTCGCCACTGCCCTGACAGTCTGCTGCTAAGGCTGCTGGCATGGGGAGCTGATCGGTCTCCGCTAGCTCCACCAAAGTCTCCACACCCCTGGGGGCTGTTATCCTGCCCTCAGCCACGAGCCCAGCAGCCAGCTTACGGAAAGCCGCGCCTAGGCTCTTGATCACAGAGGCCATGAGCTGCACCTTCCTCTGCATCTCGTCCGCCGCTGGTGCCATGGGCACCTGCGCATCAGCCTCGTACTCCTCGGGTGTCTTCACTGGGAATCCCCTCATGCGTTGAGTACTACCCAGCGCTACCGCTGGTGCTGCTGTGAACTCGGACTCACCGCCCTTGCTCAGTGTCTCGGGGAGTTCCCCTAGGCCCAAGGTGTCGAGTGCACTCGAGAGCACTTCCTCGCCCATCTCTTCAGCCAGTGCTGAGAGCAAGCTGGTTGGAGAGCCAGATGACGCTCCTGTTCCTGTGTTGCCACGGTGGTTCACCTCGTGCGCATCGGCGATGTACGTCTCCCTCTCCGCGACGCGCGCTGCGGCCGGCTCCTCGTCGGAACCTTCATCCTCGGACAGCACCTGCGACTTCACACTGGCAGCACGACTGGCAGTCTTTCGGGCAGCCACCATGCCTTGGTACTCTGCCTTCAGTGCTTCTGGGTTGCCAGTTGCGCCCCTCTGCTTGTCCGCTGGTGCCTGCTTAGCACGATACTTGTCTAAGTTCTCGTCGTTGGGTAGCTGCTGCCAGTCTGTCACCAGAATGCCCCAGTCGGAGCTCTTGAAGCGGTTCTTCAAGTTGTACATTCGCAGGGCGGCATTCTCCGCATCCCACCACTTGCTGGACCCAAGCCTACTCTCGTGGTACCCTGCTGGCATCTTGACATGCTTATAGCCGCTCCTGCACTGCTTAGGATCGGACTCGTGCCAGCCTCCTCCGAAGCAGCGTAGGCACTTGGGCTTGTCGTTGGTACGACTGCCCTCCGCTGGTGGTGGCGTCTTGTTGTAGGCAGGCTTCTTGGTCCTCTCGGCGACAATCACCTCCTTCTTCATCTTTTTAGAAGGCGGTGCCTCCGCCTTTTTGCTGTTCTCCGGGTCGCCTGACTGCCCAAGTTCCCCGGCTGACTCTATCTTCTTGATCGAGTTCTTGATTGCCTTGAGGTCGAGGCCGTGCTGACGGGCCTCCCAGGTGGAGTACTGGCAGCTACATCGCCTAGTAATCTCCTGCAGGAAGGTGAGGATCCAGGACTCCGCATCGTTCTTGAGCTTGTCCTGCACCTCGATGATGGACTCCAGGTCCTTCCAGGTCACCCGATTGGGTGGCGGGAACTGAGCCCTCAGCTGTTCCTTCACCCGCGTCTGGAAGATCTTGATGCGCAGGTTCTCTACGCAGTCCTCGATGAAGGTGCGCAGCTCCTCGTCGCTCAGCACCTTCCCGGTGTTGAGCTGCATCTCCCTGCGTTGACGTTCACTCGTGAACATCTGTTAAAATTGGAACGATACAGAGAAGATTAGCATGGCCCCTGCGCAAGGATGACACGCACAAATCGAGAAATGGTCCAAGTTTTTAAAGACCTGCTAATGAGCAAAAAGGACAGAAAGGAAAGGGACGCCGCGATACTCAAGATGCGAAGGCACAAGCAAACCAAACGACACCTACGAAACCCGCACACGGAACACTCAACCCTCCGAAACCTGAAAGAGGGAGAAATGAAAGGCCCAACGGACAGGGACAACGCAGATGCAAAGGAATGGGTGTCGTGGCTTACTGAGGAGGCCAAAAAAGAAAGGTCGGCGGCGCACAAGGTAGTAAAACAGCACTGGAAACAAGCCAAGCAAAGACACAATGACAAAACCGTAAAGGAATATTGGAACAACCAAAAAAGATACCACAAAAGAATATATACCAAGGCGCAAGAAACAGGCCATGCCCCCACGGCGAACATACAGGCCCTACAGGACAGAGAAGGCAGCCTGGCTGTAGGCCACGGGAACATCGCTAACGCACTGGCAGACCACATGGCTCACTCGGCACCATACAGGATGGAGCACCGAAGTCCACCCGACTCGAAACCCCCACCATGGGAAGACCCAGCGCACAGGGAGCGCCTCATAAAATTGCCAAGACCAGACCCCAGTGGGCTGGACCTCACGATAAGTCGACAGGGCTACAGCAAAGCGGTACACACCCTAAACAACAACAAAGCACCAGGCCCCACCAGGACCCCGAATGAAATTCTTAAGTACATGCCAGAGGACTTCCATGATGCACTACACGCACTCATGCTGGAAATGTGGAACAGCAAGCATGTCCCTCTCACCTGGAAAAAAGGGACATTCTGCTTCCACCACAAGAAAGGGGATGTCACCTTACAGCAAAATTACCGACCCATAGCCCTGCTCGAAGGGGTATTCAAGCTGTACACCTCACAGATAGCAAACATGCTCTCCACGTTCTGCGAAACGCAAGGAATACTAGCCCAGGCTCAGGAAGGCTCAAGGGAAAAAAGGAACACGCTTCGACAACTCACCAGAGTAACCAACGCGATTGAGGATGCAAACGTCTCAGGACGAGAACTACATGGCCTGTATGTAGACTTCGAAAACGCGTATGGCTCAGTGGACCACGACAAACTACTCCAAACGATGCAGTACCTTGGAATTCCCGACGAACTCACACAGGTGGTGCGGGATGTCCTAGGTACACAAAGCCATGACACAATGTCCATGAACACCAGAGTAGGAGGGGAAACCTCACACAAAACTGTACAGGTGCAAAGAGGACTCCTCCAGGGAGACAGCATGAGTCCCCTCCTCTTCATAATATACCAGGAACCGTTGTTAAGATGGCTAGAAGTGGGAGAGCATGGGTACCAACACAAGTATGCAGCAGAACAAGAAAGGCTAGGCCCCCTCAGGACGACAGCAGGGGCGTTCGTTGACGACCTGCTCATACTATGCCCTACGATTTGCCACATGAGGGCTCAGTTACACAAACTACAGGCATTCTCACAGTGGAGTGAACTCAAAATTAACCTCACCAAGTCAGCCATAACCGGCATAAAAAATGGGGTCTCCATACCCGAACAACTCCATACAGACCTCAAAATGCTGGGACTGGACGGTAAGCTAAGCCACTTCAAGGTACTCAAGCCAGACGAAACGTACAAATACCTGGGAGTACTACTTGCATTCACAGGCAGGTGGGACAAAGAGAAAGAGGCCGCTAAGGAAGAGATGAACCACAGAATACAAGCTCTACTACGCTCCCCTCTAACACCTGACCAAAAGGAATACTCCCTTCACTCCGCAATACTGGGGAAATTCAGATATGGACTGCACCTGGGGCTATACACGGCGGGCGAAATAGACGACTTCAACAAAATAATAGGAGGGGCCACAAAGAACATACAGGGTCTGCCCCGCAACGGAACGCCAAACATTTTCACCACACAGGAAAAGGAAAAGTTCGGCCTGGGAATGGTGCCACTCCAAGCAGTCTACGCCCAGTCGATTTGGAGCGGACTACTGGAGGCCATGCATAGCGAAGAGGACAAGGGAACGGTACGAGGCCCAGCGTGGAGGCAAATAAACCTAAAGTCAAGACTCAGAATGTCCCACGTCAGCAGGTCCACCAGAGGACTTGTAGAATACCACAGCACCACACGCAGGAACTGTACAGACCTCGACAAACTCTGGGGGGGGCACCAAACAAAACACAACACACTGAGGAAACTCAATGCCCTACTCAGATACAACATTACGCCCCAGGGGACGGAGGGGATGCTCAGACAACTCCAAACCCCAATACCAAAGATAATGGAACAGCTAGAAGGGGCGACCAGAAGGAAGTCCGACAAAGAAATGGAGGGAACAACAAGAAAAACGAAAGCAGGCAAAATAATTGATGGGGACATACCGACGCCTCCAGACTGGCAGGCAATGTGCACAGACCAAACTGCCAGGCTCACAGTACCCAAGGACACGCCAACCGCGATAAATTTCACAACATGCCTCAAACTTTTTGCACACTTCCCGGACCTAGCGCTCCTCACTACCCGAGATGGCCAACATGCGATTAGCCAGGTGAACGTCAGGGAACAATGCACAGATGCAACCCTCAACACAGACCGCAGTGCCATAGCAAAAGGCCTGGCACACCTATACCCATACCTATGTGAAGCCCAACCGAGGGACATAGCGAAACCGGGGGACTTCTACGACAGTCTTACAAACAGACGACTGAAGCAACAATACAGGAGCATGCCCAGGGAGGGACCGCTGGACTCCCACGCAATACGAACTAACCTCCCACGCCTCGACTCAGAGCAGCTGAGAGCAAAAATGACGGAATGGGAGGCGAGACTGGTCCCCAGGGAAGAGATTCACAGGCAACTCTCCCTGCACCCGCTTACAAGGATTAACGAAACGGAGAATACCGGCCCGGTACCGGGGGAGGAAGAGGAAGAACCCCAGCCCCTCCACACACGCTCACAAACCAAATGGATAGATGAAATAGACCCCATGGCCGAAAAACTTGAAGCAGGCTTCGAGAAAGGCCGAACGATTGACAAGCCGAAAGAGATTGTGGCAAAGAGGACCCTACTCGTTGACCCAACAGACCCACACTCCCTAGTGACGCAGTACAGAACCCAGTGGAGACACTCAGAGGGGGATGACTCCTACTCGTGGAGTACAAGGGAAACCATAACCGACTACCTGAAACTAGCCAAACGAAGGGGCCAAAGCGCGACCACCTTCCTAACCCTGAATAGAAGACTGCGAGCAAGGGGCTCCCAGGTGACCCACCCCACAGGCCTCAGAGAAATACTGGCCGGGAGGCCGCACCTGGGGCAGGCCTGGCCCACACTACATGCAGAGAACCTAACACTGGACCCGACAGAAACCAACCCAGAACAAGACATTGTGGACAACAGAGGGCACCACTGCCAGATACGACTGGAGGGGGAGCTCGCCCACAGCTACCACAGGAATGGGAAATACATAGGCACCCTCACGAAAGAAAAGCTTCTCAGACTACACGAAAGGTACACCCAGGCAGTGGGTACCACACACCACCAAACCCCACACCAGCGTACACTACGCACTGAAATGTGGGAGGACCACAAAATACAGGTCTCCACGTTCGAGGAGGAAATAGGGCACCTCCTCATTAGGTACTCAAGCAAAGAAGAAAAGGAGGAACGAAAAAAGAACCTGCAAAACCATTGGACATTCCCTGCCCAAATGCAAAGGGCACTACAACAGGCATTCGGAATTACCACCGAACTGTTCGCCTCACCCCTCAATGTCCACCACAACACCACAACGTATTACGCCAAGTATGACAGAGACAAGGTGTTCGGGGCCAGAGGCTCGGCCTGGACAGCAAATTGGATGAAACTGGGAGCCTACCAGTTCAACCCAGAATACACACCACAGGACCTCAAAAAGGCACTGGACTTTGCCATAGCGGCCACCACCACACAAGAACCGGTGTTCGGGGTCGGGGTGTACCCGACATATGAGAAAACCCCGTACAGGAAACTCTACAATGCACATGCAGGGCACCTAATACACGAACTATTAGAAATACCACAAGGCAAGTTCACATTTCTACCCCCTGACCACTGGATGGGTGCCACCCACCAACAAGCGAAACAATGCAACTGGAACCTCCGGGTGCTGATAGTGGCCAACAAAGAAGGATGGCAAGCACACTGCGGGGACCCAGACACTGCCGCAGACTGTATAAGGAGGGCACTCACAACCTGCCCGCAAAGTAAGGTCCGCACCACCTCAGCTGTCAAACAGCCGATGAGGGAGGCAAACCTACACGATGCGAATGAACCAAACCAAGAAGTACGCACCCCCAGTGTAGACTGTGTGGTCGACACAAGACCATGGCAGCGATACGAACTCCCGGAAATTAAGACAAAGGACATGACGAATGCAATGGGAAGAATGTGCAGCACAGGGCCACATTTGAGGAACGACCTCTGCCCCCAGTGCTGCAACGTACAAGCGGAAGTGGAAACTTGGTGGGAGGACAGCCACCTCCATGTGGAAGAAGGACCAGCCAAATGGGAACTCCTCCCCGGAAGCAGAGGAGGCAAATGGAACATACACCCCCCCACTGTACAACAGGTGGTAGAAGCCAACACTTTACACACCAGGCTTACAAGACAGAATGACGCCCAAACGATATGGGACAAAGTAGCGAGGTCAAAAGTTGTCAGATACCCCACTGACTTCTGGCCCGAACACGAACCGGGAGCCCAAGGAAGGAGATGGGAACTGACAAGAGACCAAACAGAGGACCCCAGGAACCAAGCCCCGAGGAACACACCAACCCAATTGACATACCCCTCCCCTCTAAGGGCACACAAGGCAGCCTCGTACCTTTACACGGACGGGAGCAAAAGAGAAATAGAAACAGAAGAAGGAGGCAAAGAATGGGCCTCAGGAGCTGCGGTATGGGACCCCAGGACCGGGGAAGGGGAGGCCCACATGATTCGATGGGAAGGCGAAGACCAAGAGGTGAACAGAGCGGAACTTCTCGCCATACAAAAAGCGGTGACGCTCCCGCCACCACCAAGTGGCAACGGACTCACCATCTGCACGGACAGTGCCAACTCCATTAGACAACTGGAGAGCATGAGAACGAAACCCCACAACATGGAACACCACCAGCAAAGAGACCTCCTACATGCCATACTGGTCAACATTGAGGCATTAGTAGCAGCAGGACACACTGTCTCACTACTAAAAGTCAAGGCACACACGGGAATTGTGGGGAACGAAAAAGCAGACGAGGCAGCCAAACAAGCCTGTACTACGGGAACCCTCACGGAAGCGTGGGATAATAACGAGACAATAAAAGTCAAACCCATGATACCAGACGATGACTCGAACAGCAGAGAGCTAAAAGGAAAACTCGCGGTACAAAAGTACGTAACCACACTACTCCGTGAACGTCAAGCCCAAGAAAACAGTAGACTCTCAGCAAAAATGGCCGACCTCCAGGGAGAACCCTCAACCTGGACCCACCAACCGAAAACTGAGCGCAACTTCAGATGGGAGGCGCACCATGACCAAGCGCAACAAACTGAAGAGGAACAAACGACAATACGGGACCCGGTACCCAACCAGCAGCAGCAAGCCAACCAGACCCGAGACGAGGAAGACAGGCAAATAAAAGCCATGATGGAACAAACGGAGGAAGAGGAGATGCTCCTTATGCGGGAGGTGCAGGAGCACCAAGAATACCAAGAAACAGAGGGCAAAGGGGACCCCACCCGAGGAGACGAACCCGAACCCGCAGGGACACCACCCCCACCCTCCGAAGGGGGGGAAATATTTGAGGAGCTCAACGAGCTCGCAGAGAGACTAGAAGTGACCCAAGAGGTACAAAATAACGATGAAATCTTTGGCATGCTAAATGAACTCATTGAGCAGCGGGAAAAGCCACAAGGGGAGCCGACAAAAGAAAGACAAGCTCACCATGACCGTGTCACAGAGGAGTCCAGAGTCCATGCAGTAATGGAGGACCCGATGCCCAGAACAAGATGGAAACAGCGAAAACACGATATGGCACACAGCAGAACGGAAAAAAGGAACGCCCCCTCGGTTCAAGAGGGCAGGACCACAGACAGCTGGCTAAACGAAACAATGAAGCACCTCAAAGGAGACACGCCACTACACAAAGTAGCGAACGGCTTCTGGAAAAGAGCCACATTTGCGGTACGAAAAACAATACTCAAATGCAGACTGAGAATACTGCCAGCACAAGACTATGAGACGGCGAAAAACTCAACCGGAGGGAGCGGGAGGTGCACCCTGGAAGGATGCGGACACAAAGGGGTGGACTACGCAAAGGGCTTCCTCATGAGGGTAGGGCACGCCCTAGGGGGATGCAACAACCCACAAATGAGAGGGATGTTCACGGACAGAGCAGATGCCCACGCAGATGAGCTAAAACACATACTTGACCACCATAGAAAAGGGGGATGCAAAGTACTCGCCTACACTGGAAAAAAGAGGGACCCAGGGATTAAGCCAAGGGTACTCCCAAATTACATACTCACTAGGGGGCAATGCAGACACGACGGGAAGGACAACCCAGGCAGAAATGATGGGCCCGACACAATACCGAGTTTTGTAGACATAGTCATGATAGAGGGTCTGGAAGACCTGGAGGACGGATGGGAATGCACACAACAGGAAGCACCAGCAAGGGTAAAAAACCTACACCTCATTGAAGTGGCCCACACCGATGACGAAAAATGGGGACCCAAACTCCTGGAAAAATACAAGAAATACGGACCGCTACTACAATTGCTACGCAGGCACGGATTCCGTGCCAAACTTCATGTGTTTGCAGTGGGCAGAACAGGCACGGTGTACAAACACAACCAAGACATACTCGAGCAACTTGGACTCAACAGAAAAGAGGCCACACAGGCACTACAGAGAATACACGACCTGACAGTAAACTATGCACACAGCACCTACCAGCTATACAGAAAACTCAGACAAGAAAAACAAGAGGAGGAGAAAGACAAGAACCACCCAGTATAAATTGTCCCAACATGGCCGCCACTCGTGGCGGTCCGGCCCAGAGTAGGGCCGGGGAAATCAATTTACTCATACGCCCGACGGGCGTGGTTTTTTCTTTTTTTCTTTTTTCCCTGCGTTGACACATCTTCATATATGTTAGCCCATCCTGCCCCAACTCTTGTGGCTTCTGGGTCAACAGATCAACTTTCTCTTGCGTTCCCTTCATCATGAACTTCTTGTCAAGGGCAGCAATAAAGCCCCTGAGTGCGTAGAAGTACTGCATGTCACGGGTGCCATTTTGTCCCGTCAGATGCCGCGGCACGAAGAGATGATTACGCTGTCAAGCGTCAGGCCGATTTTCAAGGAACGTTAGCGGTATATGAGCAACGGTTGCGTGCTTTCAACCGACGGACACCGCGTGATACTATGGTGAGTGCTATGTTTGGATACATACGAGCCTATATTTATACACTCAATCATATGCTTGTCTTTGGGTGCAATATCGCCTTGCACCTAAGTTAACTTTGCTTACTTATGTTGGCATTATCGCAGGCTAATAAGGACCACGGAGGCCGAGCGTCGGAGCATGTGGAGAATGCAGATGATGGAGAAGAAGGCGTGCCATGCGAATCTTGGCAAAAGAAGAATGCTAAGCAAGTTTCCCTATCCGATGATGTGGTGGTGGTGGCACAACACTTGGAGCTTCGGTTGCCTTCTGGGAGCAAAAGGGCAAGCGCAAAACGCAATTCACATGGAAAGTGGCATGCGCGGAGATCAACTTGCTCATACCAGATGATGATGCACACACGGCCACTGAATCGAAGACGAGGCAATTTGCAAAGCAACGTTATCACATGGGCAATAGATTGCATGGAGCCCTCTTGTCGGCGTATAAAGAGTGGGCAGCACAAAACTACACTACAGTCATTGATGGTGACGAGGATACCCCATCACCCACACATGATACTGCAGACCAAGGGGGTCCCCATAGAAATGAGGGTGAACCAACTCCAGGTGAGGATTCGGTGTGTGCTCTGTCAGTTTGGGTTCGGTGTGTAACAAACGCCGGCTTCTCATGGTACCGCGCCGGGTTTGTCCAGCTGGTGACACGCGTGACAGAGGTGACAGCGTGACAGGCTTTGCTAAGATGACCGCCTGAGAGATGCAGACCTGCCAGAGAAGATATGGTCATTATCGGGTGACCAGGGAATGATAAGATGAAGATGGCAGTGACTCCTTTGCCACTGACGTGTCAGTCAGAATGTGGTAAACGGTAACATTGTTAGAGCTGGCATGGAATAATGACTTTCCATTGGCCAGATGAAGATTTTCAAGAGGGCTAGAACCCGTTACAGTTTTGGGAAATGTGACAGAGCATTGAGATATAAGTAAGCTCTGACCGTAGGTCAGGCTAGTGGACTCATTATTGTTTTGCTTCGCAAGTACTAGGTGGCTGTTCGCGTGCCAGTGCTAGAGTGCTAAGACCGTTCTGCTCACAGCTTTTGTGCACAATAATTCGTATTTTGTGGTTATTATACCAATTTTGATGAATATGTTTTACTGCTGTTTTTATACTTTTTCAAAACAATAATGTCCTGCGCGGAGCGGCTTTTTATTTCAGTGTTAATCCAGAAGTAAAGACCCTTTGGCGAGAAGTCAGCAGCAGTTTGTAAGAGCGGATTCGGAAGTCAGGCGACTCCAGGGGCACCCACGGTGCACTGGCGGACCCTTCTTCTTCCCTGAACTTGGTGGTACTTGCACTGAAAGAGGTCACCAGCGACGGCGGCAACGGATCAGCTCTGAATTCACTGGTTGATGAGCGGCCTTCTTCTATCCGGTGATATGCTCAGCACCTTGTTCTGCAGTGAATCCAGGGGCACCCCTGGTGCACTGGCCTAACTGCTAACAGGTGTTCTTCAGTTTAGAGCTAATCAGCACGGCATGAGCTTCGGCGGCGGCGACAGAGTGGATCAGCAGTGAATGTGCACCTTGATGAGCTACTTCTCAGTGGTTTCTCCAGCTGGCCACCTTGTCTGAAGTGAATCCAGGGGCACCCCTGGTGTACTGGCCTAACTGAAAGGCAAGTGTGTGACCTGGGAGCCAATCAGCGGCGGCATCAGCCTGGACTTACTAGTTAAAAGCGGATTAGCAGTGAGTTGCTGCTCTATGTCTGGAACTTCACCTTACGGTTTCTTTGGCAGCTCCACCCTGTCTGACGGTTAATCCAGGGACACCCCTGGTGTACTGGCCTAAACCTGAAGTAGGAAAGAGCTTGCCAGAGGACTAGCGGCGATATTAGCTCTGAAGGCGACAAGTGAGTGGTCTTTTTATGCAATATTCACTGGTGTGATACAGCTATCTGGTGGATTCAGAGTTAATTACTTGCCCAGCCTGGAGTGCTGCTTACCACTGGAGGGACTTTCTAGTTCTTTATCATAAGGTGTGGGAGAATTCTTTTATCTTTTCTACAGTATTGGTCAGCTGGTGAGGCCCTCATATCACCAGTGACCTTCTGAATTAGCAGTGGTGTTGCGAATCCAGGGGTGCTCAGCACACTGGCTTAGCTCCCAACTCTGTGTGGCGACTTTGTTCTTGCTTACTGGACCGGGGGGTGAACTTCCATGCCAACTCCGGTACCCTTGATTAGCAGTGGTGTTGTGAATCCAGGGGTGCTCAGCACACTGGCCTAGCTCACACCGCTGCGTATTTGTGCTATTCCTGGTGCCGTGGTGGAAGAGGAGTTGTCCTCATATTCTCTGTGCTCTTGATGAACTTTGGCTCAGCTAATCCAGGGGTGCTCAGCACACTGGCCCAGCTTTAAGCCCTCCTTGCACGAATATTCTGCATCTGCTGCGGATTCAGAGCTTTGAGACACAGTGCTGGACCTTTAGGCTTTTGCTGGCTGCACGCGTTTCGTTCTTCCGCTTGTTCAGAACGGTGCTAATCCAGGGGCACTCAGTGCACTGGCCCAAACCAGTCTGAATTAAGCTTCCGTCCTACATCTGCTGCTGATTCAGAGCGCTTACACGTGGTGCTGGACCTCTGGGCTTGCGCTGGCTGCACGCACCGCGTATTTTTGCCTGGTCAGCGCGAGGTGAATCCAGGGGCACTCAGTGCACTGGCCTAAACCAGCCTGAATCAGGCCTCCAGTCTGCTGGTGAACGAGCTTTGCGCTGAGGGAGGGGACTCTTCCTTGGTCCCACTTGCTGAGCATTAACGCAGTACTTTACCACGGAGGGTGAGGCGGAGCCAAGCGCTGCCTCTGCCCAGTCCAGAGATCGTGAGGCACGACGACTGGCGCGAGAGAGGGTCAGTCAGGATCTTGACACGGGATATATGAGCACAGAGGGGTCGGGTCCAGAATCCATCCCCTCCACACCGGTATCACCAGCAGCAACAGCGCTCGCAGCAGCAGCAGCAGCCTCAGAGCCTGCAGCCAATCAGTTCCTCTTTGCGTTTGACGACGTAGACGAGATGGATCATTATGACAAGGATAGTCACACGCTTGACAAGGATGATGTCAAGCTCCACTACACTGGTGGCAAGAACGAGGATAGGGCGCTCTTTATCAGGCGTTTCGTTGACATGGTAGCAAAAGTACAGCGGGCTTACGAGGCTAGGAAGCGCAGGCACATGAGGTCAGCGGCTTTTCACGCGCTCAGTCAGCAGGCGAAGAAGGCTTTCGTTGACTCCAAGCCAGACTACAGATCGTTGTGGGATAGCCTGCCCTCGTTCCTAGCAGGGGACGATCATTCAACCTCAGTCGCCTATGACTGGTGGTGCGCTGCATATCTGAAGGATGGCATCATGGCCTCACACTCGTGTCATGTCTTGAGGGATCTCACCACGAGAGACGCTTTTCAGGGCTCAGTGCGCTGCGCACAACCTCCTTTCCATGAGCTGGCGCCAGGAGCGACATGGGCAGTTTGCAAGGTGTTCGAGGAAGGCGATGCCGATGGCGAAGAGTCTGATGAGTGGGAAAGCGAGGGAACCTCCACTAAGGGTCTCACGGGGACAGATGGCACGGAGGATTCTCACTATTTTTGGGCCTTGAGGGCTTTCGTTGCAGAGCTCGAAGCCAAGTTCCTGATGAAGGGCACCAAGGAGAAGGAGGACCTGTTGATAGCCAAGTCGCAGACCACCGAGCAGGACGGCCTCGCTTACGTGAAGAGCTGTCGCCGCAGGGAGGCAGCGCTCAACGTCGGCAAGATGGTGGAGGACCCCATTGTCAGGCAGAACATCGAGGAGTGCATCAAGGGTCTGCGCATCAAAGAGTACCGGGATCGCGTGTCCGAGCAGTTACGAGTCAGTCATCCTGCCCCCAACAAGGTCACATGGGAGGACCTGGAGGTCATCGTGGAGGTGCAGGACAAGCTGAAGAACGATGCGGAGTCTTGGGCTCTCACACTGCAGCAGGAGCTGGTTCGCAGGCTCACCTGCGTGTACTCTTGCTACGAGGCCAGGCAGCTGGGGCTTGACCTGGCTGCACTAGTGTCCGCCATGAGGCGCTCTGGTTCTGCCCCCAAGACTGGAGACAGACGCAGGGACCCCAGGAAGAAGGAGCCAACACAGCATGGTGGTGATGACGCCAAGAAGCCTTCGAGGGAGGTGAACAATGCAGAGCGCCAGAAGCCTACCTACGGCAAGGTGCCACCACCTGACGCTTCGAAGGAATTCCAGTGTGATTGGTGCTTCACACGCTTGCCCCACACTCCAGAGCGTTGCTACACGGGGTGCCGTGAGGCCCGCGTGCCTCCGAACTTCCACAAGGACAGGCAGAACTCGAGGTGGCCGAATGAGGTCAAGAATGCCCAGATGCGTGCTTACAACATCGCGCACCGCTTCGACAACCACAAGATGGGGATCACCACGAAAGAGTGGCTTAAGCTGCCAGAGGCCAAGCAGAAGCAACCGCAGCAGCAGCAGCAGCAGCAGGTGGCGGCCAGCGCTGAGGTCAAGGAGAAGCTCGCTGCAGAGTTGACAGGCCTTCAGACAGGGACACCTCCAAAGGGGGACAAGGGCGCCAATGCACAGGCCCAGTCAGAGGACAGCGATGCTGAGACTGAGTACGACTCCAACTTCAACCAGCAGGCTGAGTATGAGGAGAATGAGAAGGACTGCCCCGCTGATGATGGGCTGGAAGATAGTCATGATGTTGGCATCAGTCACGCACCAGATCTCCAGGCCAGGGCCGCAGTCGCCCTGGGCAGCACTCAGAAGATGCAGAGCTTCCAGGTCAAGACGCCGGAGGAGTTCGACAAGGCCGCTCAGGTGCCCAGAGCCGTTCCTCCCAACGTCCTCAGCAGGAAATTTCACCTGCTGGCGTCCAACCTTCGCAGTTCCGTGCGCACTTGCTCGCAGATTGCGGTCATCTTGATATCCCAGCACGCCATCGACCTCCCAAAGGACATCGAGAACCTCCTGGCGCTGGAGGAGCTCATGGGCAACGAGCCGAATAATGCGACAGAGCAACCCACCGAGGTCAACGAGCATGAACTTGAGGACGCGCACGCCACAGTGGTGCAGGGGGTAAGAGAGGGCGCAGATAGTGCAGAACACCGCACGATCGAGGAGGTGCCGCTGGACGAGATGCCCGACGGCGTGGTCGACAGTGCCGCCACCCGGTGTGCAGCCGCTGCCTGTGTGAACGACCTGGGGGTGGTTGACTTCAGCGACCATGGACATGTACGAGCTGGCACCATCAAGACCCGCGCCTACGACGCGCTGAGGGCGAAGATGAAGCAGCACCTGACCGACGAGCAGGTGTTGCTGATGACTCAGGTTCAGCCCATCTGCAAGTTGCAGAATGCCACCCTGTATGAGGGTCTGGCGTTGGTGTCGTCTGGTGGTGAGCTTATGCTGTATCGGGCAATCCTCATGGACACCGGCGCCAACTGCAACATCATCTCCATCGCGGTCGTGAGGCGGCTGGGCCTCACGGTGTACGAGGCCAGCACCGGCGCCAAGGTCACCAGGTGTGACAACAGCCCTACGAAGTTCACGCATTACTGCTATGTGGACGTCATACTGGCTGCGGGCACACCGCACATGACGCTTCACCGGTTGTACGCCTTCGTGACCTTCGAGCCCGAGAACTCTTGGGATCTGCTGATAGGCACCGGGCCGCTGAAGAACTCCTTGATGATCGACATCAAGCTTGGAAGTGGCGTGGCCGTGTCACATGCGCCAACGATTTTGGGCATGGATGCTCAGGTGGTGGTTCCGTTGGTTGACATGACGCCACCCAGGCGTCCCGACCTGCCCAGGCGGGTGGACCCAGCGGTGTGTCTAAAGTCGGAAATCTTTGGACAGGGAATGGAGCGTGAGTGGCTAAAGCACCCACCTCTGAGCACGAGGGAGGAGAGATTTGCTGCTTCTGGGATTCAGCTTGAGCACATCGATGCCAATGACGAGTCACCATTGGGGTCACCAGCGCCTTCGCCAAGACCTCCTGCTGAGCGCCCACGACCTCGAGCCATCACGCGAGCGGAGCTCGAGGAAAGGTGTCGCCATCGGACGTGTCCCCTTGAAGGCGGCCGAAGGAGTGACCTGGCGTCTCTGGCGCCCGCCGTACAGGCAGCATCGGAGCGCATGCTCGAACAATTTTACAAAGAGCCGAACCCCTGGAAGGGTGGACACGCGAGGTGGGTCACTGAGGACCAGGTTGCTGGGGATCGTCCGTCTCTGGATGCCCCTCTCGACTACAACTGGGCGGATCAGAGACTGTACGTGGACCGGCACCATGTCGCGCGTCTCTGCCGCATCCTTCAGGACCCAGCCCAGGACATGCCGACCAGACCTTCCCAAGATCATGTCTGCGTGGAATTCGCCCGCTGTCTCGAGCAGAAGTGGGTGACGGTGGACCGGCTGATGCCCCCTAACTGGCTGCACGTGGACCAGAAGCTGGATCATGACGAGGAAAAGGACCGCTGGGTGCTCGATGGCAGCTACATGACGCACGTACCGTCCTCTGCCAGCAAGCAGGATGTCGTCAAGCCTAGGGAGAGAGGCAGATCGCGGCTCGACCTCAACCCGATCCAGAAACTGCAGGACACGCTCCAGGAGTTGTTCAAGTACCCCAGTGGTGAGGTCACTGGCACCCTTATGTGGGACCTGAAGGAGCGCGTCCTCTGTGTCCAACCGAGCGCAGCCACGCAGTACCTCGATTTGATGCGCTGCACGTTGGATCATGCGCTACTCGTGTACAATGGTGAGGAGTTGCTGGACGAGCTCCAACTTCCTCACTGGTATGAGAGCACTGGTGTCTGGACATACCAGTTGCTCAGGTACCTCTGCCCAGTGGACATGGAGTCCCTCTCGGATGGCATACTCCGGCGATATGGTCGACATGGCAGCAAGGGACCACCTCTGGAGCTCGTCTCGCTGGATTCCAACACCAAGTACTACCCAGTGGGGGATGGTCTTGGGGGGCCTGGCAGGGTGTTCTCCGAGAATGCCGCTGCCCAGGAGTACGTGCGCCTGGGGGAGATGAGGAAGATGCTCAAGTCAGTCAACACCAGGCAGCAGGGCTACGATGCGCTCGATGCAGATGCAGTGCGCAGGCCACCACCACCCAACGACATGGCCAACACAAGGCTCACGAAGCGAGCCCCTACGCAGCCACCCGCTCCTGCCGCAGGGGCAGGACCATCTCAGGCTGCTGCTGGCCCATCTCGCGCTGCCGCTGGACCGTCTCGGGCCGCCGCTGGGCCGTCTCGTGTCAGGTCCATCAGCAGCTCACCGCCGCGCATGTCAAACATCGCGCATCGCCCAACGCCGTCGCCGCCATCCAGCGACATTGGGCCAGCGAACAATTCTCGTGAGTTGTCACCTCGACTCGTTTGCGCCACCGCAGCTTGGCCGTCGGATCCTGCTGATAGCCCTTCTCGAGGGGGGTCGCCCCCCTGCGTCGCCTGCTACGAGCGACGTTGGCTCATGGGCAAACTCGATCCGTGTCTCACGTGATGCCCGACCACGTTCCCCGGGAGACCCGCCTTCTACGCCTCCGAGTCCACCACGGGCGCATCATCTGTCTCAGTCCCCTGCGAGGGCGCCTCCATCTCCATCGGGGTCAGATTGGGATGCCGTGCAAATGGCCACCTCATCCGTCAGTGCAGTGGGCACCTTTCTGTCCGTGGAGGAGGTGAGAGCCTTGAAGGATCGCCGCAACCTCACCGTCTTCATGGTGAAGTTTGGCTTGACATTCGTGGACCGTTGCAGGGGCCAACGAGTCGTGTATGAGCTTGGCGTGTGCAACCAAGAGCGAGGTCTCAGGCTGCGGAATTATCCGGGCATCACCAGCAAGGTCGCCAAGAAGCATGACAAAACCATCGCTTGCGGACACCGGGGCTGGCGCCTCCCTCTTGGGGGACAGACGACGTCTTCCAACCTGCTGGAGGCTATCATGTCGGCCTATGCTGATCTGTCGCACCATAGCTCAGGGCACAGGCGCGCAGGGGGTCATGCGAGGAACATCGAGTTCTCGCTGTGCACCTACGTGGAGCTTGGGTCAGCACACGTGCTGCGCTGCATGGCGCACCCGAATGCCACGCCGGTGTACTACATCTTCATGGAGAACCAGCGGTGTTTGTCTTGGCACGCTGAGTTCACAAACGAGTACCTCATGCGAGACGACCGGAAGTTCACATGCTTGCAGTGGGGGACCAGGGACGTGGCCGCGCCATGGTTGCTGCCAGCCCTGGGGGCCTTGGAGGCGCGTCGTCTTCCGCCGCCGCCGCCCGCCCATCAGGCTCGAGTGGCCGAAAGGCCCGAACACATGGATACGGCCTGGCGGAGGAATGTGGACGAGGTTCGCGACCCCCCTGCGCGTCATCAGTGCCAGCCTTCTGTCAGAACGTCTGAGCATCGACCGGGCGCGGGCGGTGCTGCGCGCTCGTCTGCTCCTTCCGTTGACCGCCATGGGACTGCTACCCATGTCGTCCATGCGTCAAGGGCGTCCAGAATGCCGGCCAACCATAGGCCAACTCGCGGCGTCTTCCTTCTCCGGCGGTTTCGGTATGCAGCGAGGTGACAGAGGCGTTTGAGCGCTACACAGACGATCGACGTGAGGCGCAGAGACAGCAAGCGTATTTTCATCAGGGCTCCCCGGGCACAGCGGGCGGGTGGCCCTGATGCGCAACCAACGCTGTGGCCGTGGGCTGCCTGCACAGGCAGTCCACTTGAGGCCAGGTGTCCTGCGGGCGTGTATCTCGCTTGCAGGCAGTGCAGTGGTTTGGTGGTGGCTGGGACGCAGTGTCGAAACCGGTGTCGGATCATTTCCGTAGATGATCCGACACCGTCAATTTTCAAGCTGCACTGCAGCGATCCGTATAGTCGGATCCAGCCAGAGCACCTGATCCGATCCCGAACCGAATATCGGTTTTAGCGAAGAGCCTGCATTGACACCGGCGGGTTCTGCACCGTTTGTAAAAAGAGCTGCGCCGAACCCGACCCCGTCGTCGGTTTGCGCCAAGAGCCCTGCACTGCAGCGATCCGTATAGTCGGATCCAGCCAGAGCACCTGATCCGATCCAGAACCGATTATCGGTTTTAGCGAAGAGCCTGCACTGACACCGGCGGGTTCCACACAGTTTAAAAATCAAGATGCGCCGAATCTGACGGTTCAATGCCAATTATCTGAATATTTTGCGTAACCCTTCTGGTATGAGCGTTGCAGGCGCCCCTTAAGTTTTCGCTCACTAAACGTGAAAAAGCCCGCGAGTTCGCTGCGAATTCAGTTCACGATTCAGCGCTTTGTAGTAATAGTAGGAATGATAGTATGAGTAAAGGGAAGCAGAAAGTATTCACTCAACCGTCAATCGAAACAAGCCTGTTCATAAAGGAGTACCCTGGAGATGAGCAGGTAGCTTCAAAAGTAGTGACAAACGTCCCGTTATGTTTCATAAACCCTATATGTTTGGACTATATATACCGATTAGGTTGATGAATCTAGCGTAAGCTTTTTTAACCCTTTAATCGGAGGATTTTCAAGACCTCTCCCATGGAAAATCTAGCGGGTGGTTTCTTACGGTGTTTCTTAACTTAAATGGACAGAAAACTAGCGACTGGTTTCTTGTAGGTGCCATTTCTTATAGACCGCGACTTACTGTAGCCTCCCACCGGCTTGCGACAGCCTCCCACGAGCCTCCCACTGGACTGAAATGGCCTTCCACAGGCCTGCGACGGCCTCCCACGGCACCACACGCCTACGACAGCCTCCCGCGGGTCTGCGACAGTCTCTAACCGCGGGGCCTGCGACGGCCTCCCACGGGCCTACGACAACCTCCCACGGGTATGCGACGGCATCTCACGGGCCTGCGACAGCCTCCCATGGCGCATGGCCCTGCCCACACGCCTCCCACGGGCCTGCCACACGCCTCTTACGGGCATGCATGCGATAGCCTCTAACGGGCCTGCACCGACACTGGCAAGGCACGCCGAAGGCCTGCGCCGACACTGGCAAGGCAGGCCGAAGGCCTGCACCGGCCTTGGCACCGCCTACAAGTGCGGGCCGAAGGCCTGCACCGACACTGTCAAGGCAGGCCGGAGGCCTGCACCGGCCTTGGCACCGCCTACAAGTGCGGGCCGAAGGCCTGCACCGACACTGTCAAGGCAGGCCGGAGGCCTGCACCGGCCTTGGCACCGCCTACAAGTGCGGGCCGAAGGCCTGCACCGACCCCGACACCGATTACAAGGCAACGATGCCGAGCTAACTTGGCAAGGTCGGACCGGATCCGATGTCGACACTGCTGGGACGAGGTCCCGTGCCCATGGTCGCCGTTTGGGCGATGTGGGAGGCAATGGCATGGCACTTGACATGGTGCCCTTTTCAAGTTTGGTGGAGGCGCTGCGTGGCCTCGTTTTTGGACCAGCTGCCAGTGTGGTGGTCGACTGCTCGACGTTATCCCCGTCGTGCATATTACGACATTTGGGTCTTATGGGCCCTCGCCTGCATTTGGTACGTTGGGTTGCTTATCGTGCGCACCACGGGCATCTATGCTGGCGTGCACCGTGTTCGTGCAGGAGGTTGGATGGTGGTGCCCCTTCGGGGGGTGGTCGTTTCCTTGGCATGCTGGTCGCAGTGTGCAGCCGCCCTCCTCCTCGTGGTCCTCGCCTGGCTTTGGGTTTGCACCAGCATTTACACTGAGGATGTGGCGCGCCACGCCTCCTGTGTCGTGGACAACCCTCTGGACGCAGGTCACATTCGGCGTGACCGTGGATGGACTGTTCCGTCCCTGCGTTGGTCCCAAGTTTTCTTGTTGGGCCGCGTGTGCCTGCCCACTTTGCCAGCCAGGTTGGACAAGCCTCGCTTTGCGGCGCGCTGGGCGCAGCTTCGGCGCAATCTCTGACTTCATCGCGTCGCGCAGGCCGCCTACATGGCGCTTGTCCTCGCAGTCGTGGTCTCCACCGCCGCTGGTGGGAGTACTCGCTTGGCGCACGGGGGGTGGAGAGTAATGGCGTGCTTCTTCGCTTCGAACTCGCCGGCAGCCGCAGTGCATTTCAACAGAATTTTGCAATTTTTTCTGCTTTTGTGCGGAATCTTGTGGGTCGCTGGCAAGCTGACCGAGAGTGTGCCTACGTACGATGTCATGTCACCCACGCGCAGTGCCTGGGGTGCGTTCCCCTGCACTTCTTGGGAGGCTCAGCAATCCTCGAGGCAATGGGAGCCGGGCTGGGAAGCCAACGTCGCGGAGCAGGATGAGGTCTTGCCGTACACCGTGCTGGACGAGCTTCAACCTCTACGCTCTAGAGAGCGACCCCCATGCATCAACACAATAGGTCGTCATTCTCAAAGCATTTTCTGTCATATAAAACGGATTATCGTGTATAAGCACAAATATCGCGATACCATACAGTGCACTTACTTCTTTTCGTTGTCGAGCTCATCGGGAGAACTTTCAGCACCGCCTCGCAACTGGTCCCAACACTTAAACCAGTCGTCGAATCATCAAGAAAAGCTGCGCCTCGAAGGAGATGAAGCGGTGCCAATTAATAGCAAGTAAAACTCGACGCAATACAATAGCTTAGGGGAACACAATAACGATTTCATTCACGACTGTGATCCGCCACCATCAGGTGCACTGAGGTCGGAAATCGTTGTCGCTCGTGTACTCCCTCCACGCGCTTGTTAAGCCAGCCACGTTGCCCTTGTTGCAAAGCTTCCACACACAGCTGTGGAGCTGCCGAGAAAGAGTTAAGCGAGTAGTAGCAAACTGCTCCAACAGATTGGTGTACACTTCTGCAACACCGCCCACCCACCCACCCACCCACCCCCGCTTCCGTGCGCCTGGCAAAGAACGGGCGAAGAGCCCCCTTTGGGCTTAAGCGCCTCCCCCTCCCCGGGCTTTAAGAAGGATGACTCAAATTTTAGCAACGATTTCGATTAAATGGCGTTATTTTCTACATACTTTGCTTACGTTGATAAAACGACCAGCATCGTAGCAACACGGATGCCACCATTATGGCGGTTGTTGCCTCGGGGGCCAAAACCTGTACAATGCGATAAGTATGCAGACGCAGATGTTCCTACACATATTCGCACCGAAGGTGCATATGTTCCTCCCTCCAGAATGGAGAACGAAAAGGTTCACAAATCTCCCCATCATATAAATCGTATTACACATTATATGGGGATTCCATATATAAGACAGTATGTTTTCCAAACACGTCGTCCGATCAAACCGATTCGATCATGTAACTACATTTTCGATCGAACAGTTTTTATGCAGCAACGGATACTTGACGAATGCCGCCACGGTATCCTTCCCTCACACTTTTAGTCGTTGTCGACATCGCGCTCGCGTCGTCGCAGCCCAGATACGAAAGGTATCTCAGATCGAGATACCCACATCGCAAGAAAATGGTCAAGCCAGCGCGAGCGGAGCCCCCGCGACACGGACGAAGCGGGAGCGACGAGTGGGCTGTATATATGATAATGATGTTGGCACCTTCGGCTGAGACCGCATGCATGCGAGCGGCGTTTATGATGTGTATCGTCCGATATGTCCATTAACAATCTCATTATTATTATCTCTTATGATTACACATTGTTTATTCGATATGTGCATTAACCGATAGCAAATATATCTGTGTATTGACCCTCGAACTTACAAGGTTCAATATCATCTCCGAAACATAAATTGATCGAGCCGCCGATTTATGCGGTCTAAAAACACAAAAAAACGAACCGAACGAAATGGACGAAACGACATCTGGGCAGGGGAATTGTTTTCACTTCAACTCTTGAAATGTATATCTAGTCAATCATAATTCTATGCATAAAAATAGCACAGTAGTAATCCTATTCATTTAGTATATTCAGCTATTCTTTACCTTGGTTGATACTACTCCAACTAGTCAGGGTGCATCTAAGTACACGGCAACCATCAGATTTCAAGTATTATGTGAATCATCCTCACACTTACCACGCCGTGCTATGACAAATTCGATATTTTCTCCAACCGAAACATGCCATATTGATTGTGGGGGCGTGCGCAAAAGAATGCATGACGGAGCGCGCCGATCCATGAATGAATGATCAGACCGTCACTCGGGGATCACGCTTCTGACGGCGAACATGCTTTGTTCCACTCCTTACTCCCCAGCTTCAGCATAAGAAAGATCAGCAACCCCATGTGGCACTTTAAAACAACAACAATTTTCCGTTAAACATCATCAACGTCATGTGATTGACCAATACGATCTGATCAATCGTCTGCACTCGTTATGCTTCACTTCTGTCTATACTTTATCCGTCCACCTCCAATTTCTGATTGACGCGCAGCCGGAGTGCTTGATGGATAGCTGGAACGTATGTCGCTCATACAACCAGTTCACCGAAATAAGCTTCAACTCATCTGGAAGCCAATCAGGACATCGCTGTTTGCCTCACGCCTGGTTGGCGCCCGTCCCATGTGACCCACGGACTCCCCTAAAGTCAGACCAGTCTGCCAAACGATGTGATGCGGACAAAAGTACCCCTCGCGACACTTCAGTGGACACAAGCGCATGCGTGATGGAGGGATGCAGCTGGCCAGGCCAGGAGCGACTACCCTGTCCCTCACAATATGCATGGTAGGATAGAATCCACCAGAATGAACACGCATGTTTTTGGCCAGCCGAATAGCAGTTACAAATACAGGATTATTTAGGCGGCAGATTTCGACCATCCGCACGCAACGGAACAAAACAGTGCTTCACAAACCAACCGTGATAAACGTGCCCACAACCTAAAATAGAGGAACATTTAGAGATGAGTGCCCTCGGGCGCACCGGCAGACTGAGCCAAAAGCACTGATGAAGGATTGGAACTGGCGGACCGGCAGTGCAGGCTGGCTCATAGCAATAGCGCACACCCGCTGCCGGTCCTCCTCTGTAAGCACGAGCTCCTCCCCTGGGAACTGAGGGTTCATCAGAACCTTGCCGAACCACTGCTGCGCCGGCTGCGGGTACGACTGCAGCAGAGACATGATGACCCCGCCGAGCTTGCTCACCAGCTGGCTCGGGCACGTGTCCGCCACTGCCATCAAGCATGCCCTCGTCAACTCCTCACCGTGCTGCTCTCACCTCCCCAACACACGACCGCCCCAACGAACCAGCACCACTTCAAAATCAAAGGTCAGTTGCAACACACCGCGACCGGTGAACCCTCCACAGAGGTCGAGGGGAAGCAAACACTGCCTGTTAGGATACCGATATATTCAATATGCAATGCCTCTCAAACCATGGGATAAGCTGGAGATCAGAGAAGCCTCCACCAGGAGCCTGTGCCTGAAGCTGCCATGCAAGATCCAGCGCCGCGCCTGTCAGTGGAGCGCGTGGGCTGATTGGCTGTCCTGCCGAGGCCTAGTGGCATGCGGCCCATGGCCCGGTAGAGGGAAGTCTGCGCCCCGGCCAGACCAGCCAGAGCCGCGCAGAGACACTCGCAATCCCCTGTGATCTCTGGCATTTATGCACAAACAGGCCGGGCTTTCCGATGACATCAAGCTTGCTCTGGCACGATGTGCTCGGCTCAGCAGTCGCATCCTCCTCCACTCGCCAATGACTGCATGAAGCGCCGAGTGAATCAAGCACGGAGGCGGCCGTATACAGCGCCGAGTGAATCAAGCAAGGAGGTGGCTGCATACAGCGCCGAGTGAATCAAGCACGGAGGCGGCCGCATACAGCGCCGAGTGAATCAAGCACGGAGACGGCTGCATACAGCGCCAAGTGAACCAAGCACGGAGGCGGCCGCATACAGCGCCGAGTGAATCAAGCACGGAGGCGGCCGCATACAGCGCCGAGTGAATCAAGCACGGAGGCGGCCGCATACAGCGCCGAGTGAATCAATCACGGAGGCGGCTGCATACAGCGCCGAGTGAATTAATCACGGAGGCGGCTGCATACAGCGCCGAGTTAATCAAGCACGGAGACGGCTGCATACAGCGCCGAGTGAATCAAGCACGGAGGCGGCCGCATACAGCGCCGAGTGAATCAAGCACGGAGGCGGCTGCATACAGCGCCGAGTGAATCAAGCACGGAGGTGGCTGCATACAGCGCCGAGTGAATCAAGCACGGAGGCGGCCGCGCTGAGTCCTCACACCGCCGCGAGGGCTATGGGGTCCAAATGGGGGGATGATCTCAAGACAGACCTGCCCAATGCATGCGTCCACCTGGCACCTGAACTGCTGCCACACAGGCAGCTGCAATGCCTTCTCTCCTGGCGCCAGCAACGTGGAAAGGAAAGCTATCGTTGTAAGAATCTGCAAAAACAATCAACCTCCCAGCCCTCCTCCTTGGATACCTCCCGATGGGGTAGCTTCCGCCCGATCCCGATCCGATCCGATCCCGAGGGGCCGCGCTGCTCGTCCCATGCGAGGTGACAGAGGGCCGCGCTTCACATCAATGCTCAACCAATGGACCAGACCGGAAGGTGGGGGCGGAGGACAGCGAGCTGAGGGGCGCGCACCGGGTCTCGCTCACGGAGTCGAATCGACTGTGTGGAGATCTGAATGAGGGTGGGAAGGGAGGGCAGCTGCAGAATGATCTCCGGCGCGAAGCAGATGTATTTGTGGCACATGTCGAAGAGCGACTTGAGCAGCTCCGGGAAGCTTGCCATCGCACCGCTCTGCGGGCACCCCCATACCTCCTCCGGCACCACGACTTAGGCGCTACAGTTGCTTTCAGCCGGGCGGCAGCTGTGGCAGCTCAACAGCGTCAATAGAGAATAGGGTTCTAGCTGATGCCACATCTGCAACTGGCGCAACTCCGCCACGCCGCACCTGCAGTTTTGTGTACGCCGCGAAGCAGACGCGGCCCAGAGCCTCCTGCAGCGCGGCGCTCGCTGCCGCATCCTTCAGCTGCATCTGCCGCACGCCCCAGCCCAACGCTCTGCTGTTGGTCCACCGCCGCTACCACGTGGCTCCGAAGACACCGCCGCTGCCATGTGGCTCCGAAGACACCGCCCACAATCGCGGCCCATGCAGCGGCAACACGGCCCTCTGAAGCTCAGCGTATGTGCATGTCACCGTCCGTGCGACATGCGTATAAAAGCCTCCGTTTCAGTGCCGGTGTGCGAGGCACGTCTGTGCTGGATGAAGTGCCGCCTCCAATCCGTGCACATCGGCACTGACCCATTTTCAAGGTTTGTGCGCCATCAGCATGGGTGTACTACCTCGGGGTACTTCGGCGCTTCTGAAAAGAGGCGCGTTGGTATAAATAGGCACGCTGGTACGCAGCGCGCTCATCTGGTGTCATATACTGAGTGGCAGGAAACCCGCCGGCAAAAGCCAGCCCACCATCCTCGGAGACGAAATGAGAAGCAAGCACACTGGACAGCAGGTACGTCACACATATATATGCTCAACATAGAGGATGTATATATACTTCCTGGATATCTATATCTATATATATATATATGTACATCCTGGATCCGGATATATATATAGATACATATATATATATATGTACATCCTGGATCCGGATATAGATATAGATATAGATATATATATATGTACATCCTGGATCCGGATATATACATATATATATATACATCCTGGATCCGGCTGACATGTGTGAAAGGGCACAGGTGCTAAGGGGGTGCAGGGGTTGCGAGGACAGGTACCTGGCCTGACTCGGGGGTGACTTGACCCGCCCCACCCCCGGCGAACACCTCCGCTGCAGTGGCGAGCACGTCCAAACACGATGGGTGATGGTAGGCCTCGAAAATGCCGATCACGTTCGTCAGGAGAGAGGGAAGCAATTGGCTCGCCGAGGTCTGCAGGCGCATCCCGATGCCATGAGTCCCGCGCCCCACAGCCAGCCGCGTCGCTGCCAGAGCTAACAGCCGTTGTGCACCCAGCGTGCACCCAGCCTAGTGCTGGTGCTGCGTTCAAATGCGCTGACCACTGCAGAATAAGGACGTTGGTCTTGGATTGCAGCTACGGTTTGACTGATACCCCGACTTCAGAACCTAAGACGCCGAGCAGAGACCACCCCTCCCGAGTTTTACACCCTGTACCCTGTAACCCTGTCTGCCGCGTAAATAACAAGAGCTGCAGTGAAGATTGGGCCGCCGGCTTCACGGACAGTTGTCATCCAGAGCATTTGTCATTCGGAGCGAGGGCTGTCAAGTATTCAGGGACTCCCGAAACCCTAGATATTCCGCGCGCATGCACGGTGACCCTAGATATTCTGCGCGCATATACGGGAACCCTACATATTCCGCGCGCATGCACGGGGACCCTAGATATTCCGCGCGCATGCAAAGGAACCCTAGACATTCCGTGCACATGCAAGGGAACCCTAGATATTCCGCGCACATGCACGGGAACCCTAGATATTCCACGTGCATGCACGGGAACCCTATATGTTCTGCGCGCATACACGGGAACCCTAGAAATATGGTGCATGCAAGGGAACCCTAGATATTCCGCGTGCACGCACGGGAACCCTAGATATTCCACGCGCATGCACGGGCATCCTAGATATTGCGCAAGCATAAACGGGAACCCAAGATATTCCACGTGCATGCACGGGAACCCTAGATATTCCGCGCGCATGCATGGGAACCCTAGATGTTCGGTGCGCGTGCACAAGAACCCTAGATATTGCGCACGCATGAACCGAAACCCTAGATATTCTGAGCGCATGCAATCGAACCCTAGATATTCCGCGCGCATGCACGGGAACCCTAGATATTCCGCGATGCATGCGCGGGAACCCTAGATATTCTGTGCCCATGCACGGGATCCCTAGATATTCCCCACGCATGCACGGGAAACCTAGATATTACGCGCGCATGCACGGGAAACCTAGATATTCTAAGCGCGTGCGCGGGAACCCTAAACATTCTGAGCGCATGCAAGCGAACCCTAGATACTCCACGCGCATGCACGGAAACCCTAGATATTCCGCGCGCATGCACGGGAACCCTAGATATTCCGCGAGCATGCACATGCACGGGCACCCTAGATATTCCGCGCGCATGCACGGGAACCCTAGATATTCGGTGTGCGTGCACAAGAACCCTAGATATTCCGCGCGCATGCACGGCTGCCCTAGATATTCTGTGCGCATGCACGGGATCCCTAGATATTCCGCGCGCATGCACGGAAACCCTAGATATTACGCGCGCATGCTCGGGAACCCTAGATACTATGCGCGCATGCGCCGGAACCCTATATGTTATGCGCGCATGCACAGGAACCCTAGATATTCTAAGCGCATGCAAGCGAACCCTTGATATTCTGAGCGCATGCACAGGAACCCTAGATATTCTAAGCGCATGCATGCGAACCCTAGATATTCCGCGCGCCTGCACGGGCACCCTAGATATTCCGCGAGCATGCACGGGCATCCTAGATATTCCGCGCGCATGCACAGGGACCCTAGATATTCCGCGCGCATGCACGTTGACCCTATGTGCGTGCAAAGAACCTCAGTTATTCCGCGCATGCAAGGTTGCCCTAGATATTCTGTGCGCATGGGATCCCTAGATATTCCACGCGCATGCACGGAAACCCTAGATATTACGCGCGCATGCCTGGGAACCCTAGATACTAGTGCGCGCATGCGCCGGAACCCTATATGTTATGCGCGCATGCACAGGGAACCCTAGATATTCTAAGCGCATGCAAGCGAACCCTTGATATAAATCGCGCGCATGCACAGGGAACCCTAGATATTCTAAGCGCATGCATAGGAACCCTAGATTTTCTAAGCGCATGCAAGCGAACCCTAGATATTCCGCGCGCATGCACGGAAACCCTAGATATTCCCCGCGCATGCACGGGGACCCTAGATATTCCGCGCGCATGCACGTTGACCCTAGATATTCGGTGTGCGTGCAAAAGGACCCTAGTTATTCCGCGCGCATGCAAGGTTGCCCTAGATATTTTGTGCGCATCCACGGGATCCCTAGATATTCCGCGCGCATGCACGGAAACCCTACATATTCCGCGCGCATGCACGGGAACCCTAGATACTATGCGCGCATGCGCCGGAACCCATTATGTTATGCGCGCATGCATAGGAACCCTAGATTTTCTAAGCGCATGCAAGCGAACCCTAGATATTCCGCGCGCATGCACGGAAACCCTAGATATTCCCCGCGCATGCACGGGGACCCTAGATATTCCGCGCGCATGCACGTTGACCCTAGATATTCGGTGTGCGTGCAAAAGGACCCTAGTTATTCCGCGCGCATGCAAGGTTGCCCTAGATATTTTGTGCGCATCCACGGGATCCCTAGATATTCCGCGCGCATGCACGGAAACCCTACATATTCCGCGCGCATGCACGGGAACCCTAGATACTATGCGCGCATGCGCCGGAACCCATTATGTTATGCGCGCATGCACAGGAACCCTAGATTTTCTAAGCGCATGCAAGCGAACCCTAGATACTCCGCGCGCATGCACGGAAACCCTAGATATTCCCCGCGCATGCACGGGCACCCTAGATATTCCGCACGCATGCACGGGCACCCTAGATATTCGGTGTGCGTGCACAAGAATTCTAGATATTCCGCGCGCATGAACGTGAGCCCTAAGTACTTCCCGGGGAGATAATTTCTGAGACAGAGGTGGTGCTCACAAGCACCTTTGTTTCACAACAAACTTTGAGTACTTCTAGGGAGGTGGTCTGCAACCGGGGTTGCCGAAGAGTCAGCCCAACTACAGGGCCTCACGACTTCTGCAAGTTCCTTCCTCCCGGGCGGGCGGGTGTGGGGAACTTTTTGAATTGGTAGACTCGGAGCCCGAAGTTCTCGCAGAATGAAGTGAAGTGAACTGTCGCAGCTTATTTCAAAAGCTCCGAGAGTCTCTTCATCTTCACGGGCTCCGCCCAGGCGACCTCGCATAGTGCACATCTGTGTTGCATGCTCCGCATGAACACAGATCTCGCTCAACCAATCAGAAAGCACATCTGTGTTCCGGCTCTGCCTGAACACCGATCTGACCCGACTGTCACGGTTCCCCCGTGACACCGTAGCCAATCAAACAACAGAGAAGTCGACCTCGCGGATTCCTCGCGGCTCTGCCTTGAGAAATCCTCGGGAAAAATCCGCAAAAAATTCACATGTCCTCGTCGAGCCTCGGGCTCATTTTTTGCAAGCAGAAATTTCTCCCCCGTACTTCCAAAATAATTTAGAAATAAATTTCTCAATTATTTACACAAGTACTTCCCGGGGAGATAATTTCTGAGACAGAGGTGGTGCTCACAAGCACCTTTGTTTCACAACAAACTTTGAGTACTTCTAGGGAGGTGGTCTGCAACCGGGGTTGCCGAAGAGTCAGCCCAACTTCAGGGCCTCACGGCTTCTGCAAGTTCCTTCCTCCCGGGCGGGCGGGTGTGGGAAACTTTTTGAATTGGTAGACTCGGAGCCCGAAGTTCTCGCAGAATGAAGTGAAGTGAACTGTCGCAGCTTATTTCAAAAGCTCCAGAGTCTCTTCATCTTCACGGGCTCCGCCCAGCGACACTGCGCCTTGCAAAGTGCACATCTGTGTTGCATGCTCCGCATGAACACAGATCTCGCTCAACCAATCAGAAAGCACATCTGTGTTCCGGCTCTGCCCGAACACAGATCTGACCCGACTGTCACGGTTCCCCCGTGACACCGTAGCCAATCAAACAACAGAGAAGTCGACTCGCGGATTCCTCGCGGCTCTGCCTTGAGAAATCCTCGGGAAAAAATCCGCAAAAAATTCACATGTCCTCGTCGAGCCTCGGGCTCATTTTTTGCAAGCAGAAATTTCTCCCCCGTACTTCCAAAATAATTTAGAAATAAATTTCTCAATTATTTACACAAGTACTTCCCGGGGAGATAATTTCTGAGACAGAGGTGGTGCTCACAAGCACCTTTGTTTCACAACAAACTTTGAGTACTTCTAGGGAGGTGGTCTGCAACCGGGGTTGCCGAAGAGTCAGCCCAACTGCAGGGCCTCACGGCTTCTGCAAGTTCCTTCCTCCCGGGCGGGCGGGTGTGGGAAACTTTTTGAATTGGTAGACTCGGAGCCCGAAGTTCTCGCAGAATGAAGTGAAGTGAACTGTCGCAGCTTATTTCAAAAGCTCCGAGAGTCTCTTCATCTTCACGGGCTCCGCCCAGGCGACACTGCGCCTTGCAAAGTGCACATCTGTGTTGCATGCTCCGCATGAACACAGATCTCGCTCAACCAATCAGAAAGCACATCTGTGTTCCGGCTCTGCCCGAACACCGATCTGACCCGACTGTCACGGTTCCCCCGTGACACCGTAGCCAATCAAACAACAGAGAAGTCGACCTCGCGGATTCCTCGCGGCTCTGCCTTGAGAAAATCCTCGGGAAAAAACCGCAAAAAATTCACATGTCCTCGTCGAGCCTCGGGCTCATTTTTTGCAAGCAGAAATTTCTCCCCCGTACTTCCAAAATAATTTAGAAATAAATTTCTCAATTATTTACACAAGTACTTCCCGGGGAGATAATTTCTGAGACAGAGGTGGTGCTCACAAGCACCTTTGTTTCACAACAAACTTTGAGCACTTCTAGGGAGGTGGTTTGCAACCGGGATTGCCGAAGAGTCAGCCCAACTGCAGGGCCTCACGGCTTCTGCAAGTTCCTTCCTCCCAACCGGCTGGCGCTTCAGCTACCCAAATGCCGAAGTGACTTGCTGCCAGACTTGTGCTTACTGATGCACTTCCACTTACCCTCCACTGGTCTCATTCTGGCAGCCAGCCTCTTTGGCAGCTCCAACCTCCGTGCCTCAGTCAACTGCTCATACCTCTGGTATGCATTAGAGACCTAGTCTCCTTGCAGCTTAATCAACAGGTGTGTCATGGGCACCATCTTTCCCTTGGACCTCCACAGGAATGCCGGACTCTCCGGCTCCGCCGGTGTCCTCTCAAAACATCTGGCCAGTGCCCGTCTCGGGCACAACATTCCATCCGTGGCCTTCATTGCCACCACGTGTGACCTTTCCTCAAACTGGATCACTTTAGAGAACACCAGTGGCACCCACATTGTGTCCCCATTCATTTCAAATTCTCTCCTCCGGAGGACCCTCCTAACATTAAAGGCATTCACTTTGCCCACACACACATTGTCCTTCCTCAGCCGGCACAATAGAGCATTCAACATTGCAGCCCACAATGTGCACATATTGTCATCCTTAAAGTTCATTACACTATACATTCTTGCAATCATGTACGGTGTAACTGCAATTCTGCCTCTCGACTTCCACTGAAAAGCCGGGCTCCCCGGCTCAGCCGGCACTGTCTCAAAGCAGCTCACTGCTGCCTTTCTAGGGCACAACGAGCCACCAGTTGCCGTCACGGCTACCACATGAGACCTCTTATGGAACTGAATCACCCTGAAGAACACCAGTCTCACCCAATGCCACCCACACTGTGTCTCCATTCATCTCAAAGTCTCTCCTCCGGAGGACCCTCCTAACATTAAAGGCATTCACTTTGCCCACACACGCTTTGTCTTTCTAAGCGAGCACAACAAGGCAGTCAGCGTGGCCGCCCACAAGGTGACCATGTTACAATCACTGACATCCACCGCAACATACATTTTAGCTAGCATAGACCGTGTAATGGCTTCCGCACCACATCATTACCCAACAGTCTCTTCAGACCTCTCAGAGTCTGTGCTAATCTGTAGCGGTGGCTAACCGGCACTCAGCTCTCCGAGCATTCTAGGTGTAGCCTTCTAATAATAGCCGTGTAGGCTTACATTGTTGCAACCTTGCAAGTCCTCGACTGGAAGACATAAAACTTTGCTAGGTCATCATCTGACACCGGAACTACCGGTCCTTCTCCGAAGGTTAGCATAAAACTGACAAAGGCTCTCCGGCCCTTCAGCCACAACACACCATGCGTCATGGGCACAACCTTGCCTCTCAACTTCCATAGAGAAGCCGGGCTCTCCGGCTCTGCCGGTACTCTCCGGCTCCGCCGGTACTCTCCGGCTCCGCCGGTACTCTCCGGCTCCGCCGGTACTCTCCGGCTCTGCCAGTACTTTCCAAAACCAGTTCCGCACTAATTTCTTGGGGCACAACAAGCCACCAGTTGCCTTCATGGCTACCACATGAGTCCTCTCATGGAACTGCCTAACCTTGGAGAACACCAGTCTCACCTAGACTGTCTCCTTTCTTACAACCAAATCTTTCCTGCTTACCACCCTGCTTACATTGAAGGAATCAACCTTGCCCACACGAACATTGTCTTTCCAAAGCAAGCACCATAAAGCAGTCAACACAACTGCCCACAAAGTCACCACTTTACAGTCACTGGAATCTGGTCTAACAATCCTTTTTTCTAGCATAAACACTACAATAGCCAACTTTTCTTTTCTTCAAGCAATGCCACCTGTGGCCCTCCTGGCCACTCGGTGTGTTCTTTCTTCAAACTGAATAACTTTCGAGAACCCCAGTGTTACCCACACTGTCTCTTTAAGCATAACAAAGTCCTTTCTCCGAAGGACCCCCACAAACACTCCGTGTGCCATGGGTCACCATCTTGCCCTTTGACTTCCACAAGAAAGCCGGGCGCTCCGGCTCTGCCGGAGTCGGCGCAAAACACTTGGCCAGTGCCCGTCTCGGGCACAACATTCCACCCGTGGCCCTCATGGCCACACTGCCCTTTCTCCGAAGGACCCCCACAAACACTCCGTGTGCCATGGGTCACCATCTTGCCCTTTGACTTCCAAAAGAAAGCTGGGCTCTCCGGCTCTGCCGGAGTCGGCGCAAAACACTTGGCTAGTGCCCGTCTCGGGCACAACATTCCACCCGTGGCCTTCATGGCCCCCTTGTGTGTCCTTTCCTCCAACTGAGTTACTTTCAAGAACACAAGGGTCACCCACACTGTCTCTTTAAGCCTTTCAAAATCCTTTCTCTGGAGGACCCTCCTCAGGATGAAGTTCCACCTGGCTCTTAGCCACTCCTTGGGCTTTGCATACTCTGCATTGCCCCTTTACCCACCTCCATGGTTAGTTACAGACCACTTCTTTCATGCCTTCCCTTTTGGGGCTGCTACTGGGCTGGCAACCAGCACCACCGGCCACCTAGTGGGGCCACCGTCCTTCCTCAATCCTCTCACCCCGTTTGGCGAGGTGAACACATCAGTGTCCACTGGAAAATATTCCAACACTACAAACAACCCGGCCTCTATAGCCGGCATCACAAGCTCTAGCCAAAATCTCTCACTTGGCCAGAAAGGCAGCACAAACACTGCAGAGGTTGTACTTGGCGTTGCCCTCTTCTCTCGGAGAAAGTGAGTCCGAATCTCCCACAACAAGGAAAAAGGGTGGGTTACAACATACATTCAGCCCCCTCCACTATTCCAACAATCAAGAGTCCTCTTTGGACCACCAACGGAAACACCGAGAGTTTCCCCCCACCTCATCACAGCACGCATCCACAGCGAAGGGCCCGAGCACCCTAATCATGTCCCACAACCAGTCCTTCACCATCCAGTCATCTAGGTCCCTCGGGGCCTCCCTCCTTGACCACACTTTTAGCAGGTCATAAAATCTTTCCATCCGACTCCTACTCAGGGCGTCAGCGAAATCATTTGCTTTTGTGAAAATCCTTTTCATTACCAGCCTCACATCA
The DNA here is from genome assembly GCA_001247695.2 of Cymbomonas tetramitiformis. NCBI lineage: Eukaryota > Viridiplantae > Chlorophyta > Pyramimonadophyceae > Pyramimonadales > Pyramimonadaceae > Cymbomonas > Cymbomonas tetramitiformis. The sequence continues at coordinate 83,375 of LGRX02000838.1, forward strand.
TGCTTTATGGTCAACAACAAAACTTCCTTCAACAGAGGAATGAAAGTTGTTTTCCCCCACAGGTTCCTCGTCATAAGTCTTCCTTGTCACTCCATATGACAACCTTGCACCCCCTCAACAGGTGCCCCCACTTCTTCAAGCCACTCCCACAAAGGCAACCTTCTTACTTTCAAACTCACAATTGTCATTCACAAAAGAAACTCCACAGGCTTAGTCAAACCGTGCACCATCCTGTTTTTCACTTTTCACTCAACAACTCTAAAACCAGTCCCAGAGCAGATATGCCGGGCACACTTCCTGCATCTATTTCCTGGCAGTTTCAACGTCCAGACTTCTATGCTTCCCGGGAGTACGTCCTCCCGGAACCTCGCTTCCTGTAGGATCAATTCTCCAGAAACAAACTCTTCTTTCCTTCATCATCACAGGCTCCACTGCCCAACCACTCAAACGCACTCACAACTCATTGGACCCTGCAATTTGTTCTCACTGCTACCTCAATTTCCTTTCACCACGGCTCCACGCGCAAGTACCTGACCAAAAATTACAGCACAACACCAAGTTGCTGCCGTCGCAACGGCCCCACCATCCAACACGTACCTCCAAGACGTCGCAACCGCCGATAACTCGCCTCCGCGTCGCCTCCACACGTACTGCACAAACCTGAATTCGAAAGCAAAGGTGCAAATTTGCGCAAACAGAAGCGCAAAACGCCAATCATAACCGCTGCGAAACAACGTGTTCGTTTCTTGCCCCATCCCCTCAGCAAGGACTCGCGCGCACTCGCTGCACCGCGGTTCTGACTCCCAGCTCAAATTTCCACACGTCCCACGCCGGTGCAACGAACGTGAAACTTACCCCAATAAACGCGCTCTAGCGTTTCGCCTTCTTCCTTGTTTTCCCTACATCATCCTTCCCGAAGAACCCCTCTAAGAAATCTGACTTTACCTTTTCCGCATATCTCCGTCGCCAGCGTGCGTGCTTCTCCATTCCCGCGCGAAAGCCTCCGAAGCCTGCGGCACTTTGCGCAAACTCGAAAAAAACAAAAGAAGTTGAACAAGTCATCTAACACCGCTTCGCCGCCTCCATGACAGCCGTACCAAAAGAAAAACGGCCCTCAGTGAGCGACGCACACAGACTGCGCCCGGATCCGATGCCAGTCAATATATTTCAAGCCATTGCGTACGTCCGCCGCAACGCGTGCGTCCCCGAATCTAAAAATAGTCAACTCAAACACTCGCGCAAACAAAATCGCAAACCAAACGAAAAACCCTTCTCAAACCTGCGTGTTCGTAACTCGCGGCACGGCGATACGCCCGTCCCCGCTTCGAATCGCAGCGCATTCCTTTCAGACTCTTACGTCCGACCATCCGTCGACGGATTCTGCGAGAACTTCGAAAAAGTTTGAAATTTCAAACGGAACTTTTTGAATTGGTAGACTCGGAGCCCAAAGTTCTCGCAGAATGAAGTGAAGTGAACTGTCGCAGCTTATTTCAAAAGCTCCGAGAGTCTCTTCATCTTCACGGGCTCCGCCCAGGCGACACTGCGCCTTGCAAAGTGCACATCTGTGTTGCATGCTCCGCATGAACACAGATCTCGCTCAACCAATCAGAAAGCACATGTGTTCCGGCTGCCCGAACACCGATCTGACCCGACTGTCACGGTTCCCCCGTGACACCGTAGCCAATCAAACAACAAAGAAGTCGACCTCGCGGATTCCTCGCGGCTCTGCCTTGAGAAATCCTCGGGAAAAAATCTGCAAAAAATTCACATGTCCTCGTCGAGCCCCGGGCTCATTTTTTGCAAGCAGAAATTTCTCCCCCGTACTTCCAAAATAATTTAGAAATAAATTTCTCAATTATTTACACAGATATTCGGTTGCGTGCACAAGAACCCTAGATATTCCGCAAGCATGCATGGAAACCCTAGATATCCCGTGCGCATGCATAGGAACCCTAGATATTATGCGCGCATGCACCAGAACCCTAGATATTCCGCGCGCATGCACGGTAAACCTAGCTATTCTGTGTGCATGCACGGAATCCTAAACATCATGCGCGTATGCGCCGGAACCATATATGTTATGCGCGCATGCACGTGAACCCTAGATATTCTGAGCGCATGCAAGCGAACCCTAGATATTCCACGCGCATGCACAGAAACTCTAGAAGTTCCGCAAAAATGCGCGGAAACCTTTAGATCTTCCGCGCGCATGCACGGGAACCCTAGATACTATGCACGCATGCGCCGGAACCCTATATGTTATGCGCGCATGCACAGGAACCCTAGATTTTCTAAGCGCATGCAAGTGAACCCTAGATACTCCGCGCGCATGCACGGAAACCCTAGATATTCCGCGCGCATGCACGGGAACCCTAGATATTCAGCGCATGCACGGGCACCCTAGATATTCCGCACGCATGCCGGGCACCCTAGATATTCCGCGCATGCACGGGAACCCTAGATATTCGGTGTGCGTGCACAAGAACCCTAGATATTCGCGCGCATGAGCGGGAGCCCTAGATATTCCGCACGCATGCACGGGCACCCTAGATATTCCGCGCGCATGCACGGGAACCCTAGATATTCGGTGTGCGTGCACAAGAACCCTAGATATTCCGCGCGCATGAATGGGAGCCCTAGATATTCTGAGCGCATGCACGGGAACCCTAGATATTCCGCAAGCATGCACGGAAACCCTAGGTATCCCGCGCGCATGCACGGTAAACCTAGCTATTCAATGTGCATGCACGGGAACCCTAAACATCATGCGCGTATGCGCCGGAGCCATATATGTTATGGTGGTAAGCCAGAGTGAATACTATATATATAGTATTCACTCTGGCTTACCACCACGCATTGTGCGATATGTGCCAAGCAACAGAGGCGTCTGATTGTCAAATCAGACCGTGATAATCACGACGCGTGTCCCGGCGTGACGGGGCAAACAAGGCTACACACGAAGCGATTCACAACGTGAAACACACATACTGCAGGCATGAGCGAAGGTCGCTGCATACACAGACCATATTAGCATGCACCACATAACATATATATATATGTTATGCGCGCATGTACGCGAACCCTAGATATTCTGAGCGCATGCAAGCGAACCCTAGTTATTCCGCGCGCATGCACAAAAAGTCTGGATGTTCCGCAAAAATGCGCGGAAACCCTAAGATCTTCCGCGCGCATGCACGGGAACCCTAGATACTATGCGCGCATGCGCCGGAACCCTATATGTTATGCGCGCGTGCAAAGGAACCCTAGATATTCTGAGCGCATGCAAGCGAACCCTAGATATTCCGCGCGCATGCACAAAAAGTCTGGATGTTCCGCAAAAATGCGCGGAAACCCTAAGATCTTCCGCGCGCATGCACGGGAACCCTAGATACTATGCGCGCATGCGCCGGAACCCTATATGTTATGCGCGCATGCAAAGGAACCCTAGATATTCTAAGCGCATGCAAGCGAACCCTAGATACTCCACGCGCATGCACGGAAACCCTAGATATTCCCCGCGCATGCACGGGAACCCTAGATATTCCGCGCGCATGCACGGGCACCTAGATATTCCGCACGCATGCACGGGCACCCTGATATTCGCGCGCATGCACGTTGACCCTACATATTCCGCGCATGCACGGGAACCCTAGATATTCAGTGTACGTGCACAAGAACCTAGATATTCTGAGCGCATGCACGGGAACCCTAGATATTCCGCAAGCATGCACGGAAACCCTAGATCTTCCGCGCGCATGCACGGTAAACCTAAACATCACGCGCGTATGCGCCGGAGCCATATATGTTATGCGCGCATGCACAGGAACCCTAGATATTCTAAGCGCATGCAAGCGAACCCGAGATACTCCGCGCGCATGCGCGGAAACCCTAGATATTCCCCGCGCATGCACGGGAACCCTAGATATTCCGCGCGCATGCACGAGCACCCTAGATATTCCGCAAGCATGCACGGGCACCCTAGATATTCCGCGCGCATGCCTGGGAGGCTAGATATTCCGCGCGCATGCACGGGAACCCTAGATATTCGGTGTGCGTGCTGGGGAGCCCAGATATTCCGCGCCACATGAGCAGAGGGCCCTAGATATTTGAGCGCATGCACGGGAACCCTAGATATTCCGCAAGCATGCACGGAAACCCTAGATATCCCGCGCGCATGCACGGTAAACCTAGCTATTTTGTGTGCATGCACGGGAACCCTAAACATCATGCGCGTATGCGCCGGAGCCATATATGTTTTGCGCGCATGTACGTGAACCCTAGATATTCTGAGCGCATGCAAGCGAACCCTAAATATTCCGCGCGCATGCACAAAAACTCTAGATGTTCCGCAAAAATGCGCGGAAACCCTAAGATCTTCCGCGCGCATGCACGGAACCCTAAATACTATGCGCGCATGCGGCGGAACCCTATGCGCGCAGGCACAGGAAC